>JAGDQP010050596.1:0-14201 GCA_022664845.1 Lepisma saccharinum | reverse complement strand
GCTTGTGAAACAATACGGTGATACTGAGGGAAATTTTTGAAACTGTGAAAGTCATGGATTAATAATAAATCTAACAACAAATTGCTGAAAGTGTGGTAAGCTTTGTTTCAACGAAAACAACTGTGACGTATATGAGAACAAAAAGTGTAAAGATATATGACCGCACCTAACTTTACCTAACCTCCACGTTCCCATGGCCAGTAATTCAAAAGATATACGAAAATGCAAGAAAGCAAATATTAATAACAAATGTGAACATCCCCACCCTGCGCGGTAACCAAACGAAACAGAAAAACAGTCAACTGAACTTAAAAATTGATGATTTTTTAATTTTCGAAACTTTCATCAGGCTTTTATTCGAAAACCAGACGGACGACCAACTTCGGAAGTAATGCCCTAATTTTTAACATTTATATCTACTACAGTGTTATAGAACAGTCGTTGGTGGTGGTAGTTATTTCAACTGTAACTGCCCTGATATTTGCACAAAACTGTTACCGCTACAAGCGTTACATCGAAAGCATAGTTTCGTCCAATGCATGCACAATGTGGGTGATCTGTTATTAACGTCCTAAACAAGCTGTTGGATTCTGAGGACGGGACCTACAGCTCGGGATCCGAACCAGTTTTCTTAATATGTCATGTTCTAGACAGTTTGCAATCATCTAGGAGAAAAACAAATGGGTACGTTTTACTTTATCTACACCAAAGGAAGTAAAATAGGCAGGAAAAAGGTTATGTTACCAAAGTGTGTAGAAGTATTGAAACGCAAATTAAAGTAACTTTTAGAGTCATGATCCATTGTTATCAGAGTGAAATGCGAAGCTATACGTGGGACTATACATGCATCCGCCATACAGGATGTGTGTCATTTTCTTTCACGCGCTAATTGACCGGCTCCGAGAGTGAAAAATGTAAATATACACAATCTTACCTAACCTCCACGTTCCAATGGTCACTAATTTAAGATGAAATTCGGCAAAATAAATTACAATAGGATATGAGGAATGTTCGCTATGCCATTAGTATTTCCTCCGCGTGTCACCATATTGGAATGGACTGGAGTGAGTTTTCCGAATTAATTACTTTCATGCTATTATACTATGGATAGTTACATGTCTGTTTGTGCGTATGGAAGTAACAGTGTCAATGAATTTTTAAGAACGACTGGAGGGTGGTGTCCTTTGTTATTGATAAAGTAACTTAAACAAACAAATTATAAATTACATCAATTTACAATTTGCAAAACTGGTTTCGAAGTCAAAGGTACCTCTGCTGTACATGAACTCAAATAAAAAAACAGTTACGTACTGAATTCTCTATATTACCTACCTTTCCTTTTGTAATATCAAAAATAAATCGTTCGTCAACCTTGTGTCAACAACAGAATAAGCCGATCTGTAGGGCAAATAATTTTAAAAAACATTTACATTCTCATCTCTTCTGTAATGTGCATATAGTTTGTGTGCGAACTTTACATATGGCGGCAGTCGTTTGTGCGCATTGCTTTGCATGATGGGAAATCAGTGTCACAATGTTGGCCCATTGAAGTTATTCTGTTCGGGCACCAAACACACAAATCACAGCATTAAAACTGCATAGTAGCAATGATCAAATAATAATGAAGAAAGTACAACGATTTGCCAACATGCGTGTAAAAATTGGAAGCAAAATGCCAACGCCGCGCCAATGTTCCAAAATGACATGTACAAGTCAAACAGTTTGCCAACACATTGCCATATGAGAAAATTGGGCTTTCAGGAAACGTGATTTGACCAACGATCGCCTCGGTTTGCCAACAATCCGGTTCCAAAGGATACGTTGGCCCAACGGAGCTTGCTACTAGGGTGGCGCCATCGGTTACTCATCCACGAATGGAATACCTAATAAGTTCTACTTTCCTTGACTGAAGCAAGTGCAATGAAACGATGCTTGGTGACGTGACGTAATTGTTTATATAGTACTCAATCCTTCCCACATTATTTCACAACATATCGTACACAGTTTCACCAGGCAAATGCCGGGACGATACCTTAAGAAACGTCCTGGCCAATACCTTCCTCATCCTAGAACTACCCAATCCCGGCCTGAGCCAAAGATGCCAAATGGCCATAAATAAATTGAATTCAAATATAGCGTTGACAACAAATGAACCTTTAAGTATGTCACACCATAAAATTGCAAGACGTTTATTCCCCTTACTGCCATTAGTTCGGAATACCTACCACATTTTTTCCACGTACTGGTTTTAACCAACGATGTTTATAGAACTACTGTACGTTTTCATCCTCACACCGATTTGAAATTAGCATTGGCGTCAAACGGTCAGAAATAGCGGAACAAATACAAATAAATGGGTACACGGTTCACAATTCCGATTCACTACTCCAATCTGCGGTGAACTGAATCTGTTGCAAGTAATGTCACAGAGTAGAATCACTGGTAGTTGTAGCAGTGAACCGGAACTATTCAAAACCAATAAGGTTAAAGTAAAGCAAAGATTTCCAATAGTAGGTGGCAGCACTAATGTATTTTTATCGTTACACAAACTTTCAATGCTACTTCTACAAATGGAAGCCAAGAAAGTTCAAACCTTCAGGCAAGAAAGTTCATAACCAATTCAAGAGTTCCAACATTGCCAATTTTTTATTTTCGTTTTTCTTCGTTGTTGAAATCGCTTTGTTGCTGTGAATATAAAAAACTATGACAATAAAGTTCTCTCAACAATGAACAAAAAAGAAAATTAAAAATCGGCAATGATCGAACTCTTGAATTGGTTATGAATTTTCTTCCCTAAAAGCTAGAACTCTCTAGACTGTATTTTGTAGTATGTAATGGTGTGGTGTTGTTTTGTTTATTTGGAGCTGTGAATTCTTTTTATAAGCAGTGACACCTTATGTAATTAATGAGAATTAATTACGTGATAATATGTAAGAGGAATGTCACTACTACTGATATAACGTCTTGCTAATACCTATCCGGTTTAGTAATAAACACAGCTCACTGTTTATGTGTCAACAAATTTAATACAAGAAAATGATCTATCTGTTAGGCCCTTTTGTTTGTTTCGCATGCAAAAGGTTTTTTCCTACTGGTATATAATACGCAAGCAGTAATCTGAATCGATATTAATAACCTTGTTCCGCAACTAAAAGGTCTCTCGATGTACTGTCATATACCTGTGAGCAGTAGTTACGAAACTGTATGCAACTAAATGGTCTCTTTAACGATATGATGTCATTACTTGTTGACCTTCCGATTTACATCTAAAAGGTCTCTCGTGAACCATTGACTAATAAGTACTTTATGAAAGTGCAAGTATTCACATCGAAAAGGTCTCTCTAAGACGAATAGTTTATAAGACCATTTAACTAGAGCATCGAAAGATTTCCTCTACTCGACTAATGGCAAATTGTTAAACAAAAATAAACCTAAAATTATTTGCATGTAAATAACTTATTCCAGGCCTTCCTTTCTCTCTCAAATTTTCAACACGCTTCAATAATTTAGACTAACGGCCATATCACCATACAAAAGATTAAATCAATATATTTTTTCGCAGCGAACTACGAATAACACAAGGTCTTAGGAGGACTCTTGTAAAAGCAAATTAAACACAAATTTACGATTTTAGCAATGATATTGCGCAAAGAAATGTCATAAGCTCTATCACTTTGATTCTCAATTTAGAGACTTAATCAGTGGGTATTTTAAATAATTTAATGTCAACATGTCTCGACATTTCTTGTCACACATTTGTATTTATGAGTAATACTGAGATATTATATAATCAGGCGAATAAAGCACTTTAATCGTTTGTTTTACTAATTAGATATTATATCATCCAAATTCAGAATATCTTTTTTAACCAATGTCTTCCATAAAAGTGAAAAGAAAAGATTTCCAATTAGTTTCCCTCGGAAAATATTACTAATTGAATCAGAATCAATTATACCCAAATTGACTCTCCCAAGTCCATCCACCAGTTTACTCTAAATACCACCAATTTAAAAATAGCCCCATGCATACATATACCACCATTTACTACTTTGGAATCCCTTCAATTAGCCAATTGAAGTACCCAAGATTCCACCAACATGCTCTAATCCCTTTTTGATTCACCAAAAATCAGTCATGCATAGAACCAAAAAATTTCCCTTTTTTCCCATGCGCCAGTTAATAGTTTAGTGCCGAGATAACTAGCTACTAGAAATTTAGTACTTAAAAAGAAAAAAGAAATTGGTTATGCAATTAATCTACTCCCATAGGAGAAAAAATAATAGGGATAGGGACAGAAATTCTATCAGAAGTAATTGATTCCGACTTACTCCACCCATTCAGTCGTATCAATTCTACTGAGCCCTTTCTATTCACCCTGAATAGATTCGCTCTCTTACTCTACTCCCGAAATTCTATTTCTTACAGAGAAGGAAAAAAATAGGAAAATTCTATGATAATAACATCTACAAGGAATAACAAAGAGAACATCATAAGAAAGTTAATACTACACAAAAATATTTCTACCAATAGCCACAAATAAAACACTTTCTTTTGTCAGATCTTGTACTTTGGCCTCGAGCAAATTAATTAGCAAAAATCTTAACAAGTGCATAGAAAATAATATTTCATAAGACACACGCTCAGCCAGTACATAAAAACAATAGACTGAGGTAATTCCAGCTCCCTTTTACGAGCTTCTATTTAATTAATCCTTCCCACTGTCACTCTCTCTCTCTTTTCCTTGAGACAAAAATATTCAGTTGGGTTTTCCATAAAATACCAAAACATATTTCCTACTTGGCGACCAATTCATCGGCTTATCCTTTCAGCCACAATTACGGCATTTTTAAGTACAAGAAGTATACACTCCATTCGAGCCTATTATAAAACAATAAAGCCTCTTTCCAGCCGATGGCCGCTATTGTAATCCTATTACAGTTTCCTTCGTCTTCTTTTCAACTGACCATCTTGATGCGTCCTCCGCGACTGACCACCGGGCCCGAGAAACTCCGCTTTCACTAACGCATTTCTTCTCCCAGAAGGAGGGAGGGGGGAGCGAAAACAAGAGCACACACATGTGTGATAGCTTGGGGGCAAACGAACTTTCAGAGTCACGTAACTTCTGACATTTCCCTGCACATTTTTTTTTATTTTAAAAGAGACTTGGAAGAACTAAGAAACAAACATAGAGAAATTAAAACAATAAAGTAAATATACACGAGTACAAAATACACACTTTAAGTATACCAATAAAATATACGTTTTTCCTAAAATAAAGAAGAAAGATTAAATACAAAAGTTATTTACAATCTCTTTAAAAAAATAGTAATAATAATAATAATAATTTCGTTAAACGAAATTTAAGTTGCACATTTACCTAACACTACAAGCGCTTAATTACATAGATTGGCCAATCTTAACTAACACATATTACACAGAAATTGTACATATTCACCTCACTTTACAAAATATAATTCCGTGTAATGAGAAATTCATTACAAGTAGCAGCATTGAAATTTCGTGAAACTACAAAAATGCATTAGACATATACGGAGATAGTGCTGCCATTGTTGGAGATTGTTGTTCTACAATATCCTTAACCAAGAAAAAAAAGTTGGTACCCAAAAAACCGCAATTTCATTAGTAATTATGCACAAGAAGTTAGAAACTAGGCATAACATAATTCAACCCATCCTAACAAGACAAAAAATAATCTAACCGGGCTATTCTCAGGCATACACTAACCCGTAGTGGGTGCGTAAATAACATTCGGAACAAAATAGTGTTCCATAAATCAGGAACAAAGTGAACGTAAATATCACCATCGTGGAATTTGATTGGTGCTTAAATGGAATAGCAACTTATAATAGCCTGTGGTAGCAGCAAGACTAAAAAAATCTAGCCTGACTTCTCTATCCTGTCACAGACTACCTAACTGGCTGTAGTGGGTGCATGAAAAGGTAAAATAAATAGTTCATATTCGTGGCAAAATAGATATAGTTTGCCATAAATCGTAGACAAAGATAACGAAAATATTGAGGTCATGTAATTCATGTAAATAATAGAGTGTGTAAAATACAAAAAAACACTTTTATAATTCATTTATGTGCGTAGTGCATTAATTTGCAGAGTAAGGTTTTGGTTCATGAACGAACAAATGACGTTTCACGATTCTGAAGTCCAGTTGCACTATCTGCCCCTGAAAACTCGCACAGGGAAGGGTAGGTATTCATTACTGATTGTAGGTTAGGTTAGAATATTTAGTCCTAGGTGGTTTTTCATTAATGGATTATCAAACAAATTTACTATTTGCACAACGTGACAAACAATACATGCCAAGCAGCTATTTGAAATGTGCGTAGTGTTTTTCTTAAATTTATTTAAGGCCTTTAAAATCTCATGCTCAGCACGAAAGGTGTTGCAAGGTAGTCATCTAAAGTCTGTTTGTAGGTACCATCCCGGCGTTTGTCTGGTGTGACTGAGGGGAAACCCCTGGAAAAACCTCATCATGTAGTAGGATGGGCCGCCGGTGGGCGCACACCCACGACCTTTCGAATGCGAATTGTATGGTGGTTCGTAATAATCACATTGTCAGATATTTCGAAATTAGAAAATTTCTCACGGGCTACCTATACACTGACTTTTACAGCCTTCTTGTTCATCTGCAGTCTTAAACGAAACTATTTTCGTGCATTAGCTTAGGGTGGACCAGTTATCTACATTCTTGCTTTGGAGGTGCATGTTAAATGACTACCAAGTATTATTTTTTTTCTTTCTTATCATAATCTCTTAAGTTTCCATCACCTACTGAAATATCGATCTATCATCATCCATTCGTCCTGAGCAAAAGATACCTAACCGCCTTAAACTAAAAGCAAATTCAGATTGGATTTTTTTATAATACGCAATTCAGTAAACGTACATACGCCCACCGTCAAATGCTGAGTACGGCAGGTGTCTTGACCTTTCCGTGTATGTTACAACAACAAAATTTTCTCGCTTTTACTTGATGTTACTTTCCCCTCATTTAATGTGAGGTAGCATGTTCTTCAAGGCATAAGGTAATGACAGTTTCAGCTTCACGAGCTCATTTACGTGAAATTAATAAATACATAATATCCTAGTTATCTTAAAACATCTATGCACTTAACAATATGAACTGGCATATGCTTACCTCTAAAATATGCGTAGTAACTAAATTATATTAGTTCTAAGCTATCAAATCTTTTCTTTTGCACGAATATCTTGAATTTGAGCAGGACAAAGAACAACACAACATTTGAAACAAATCTTGAATGACAGTTGCGCCACCTGGCTATAATTGGCATTATAAAACAAACGAGTGACGAACAGCGCGTCCCAACACACACACACACACACAGAACTTTCGCAAAGTCATCCAAGCACTTTTATTCGAACTTTGATTATTTGGTACCTCATATCCTTCGTATAGTTATAATTAATTAAATAATAATAATCGTAAGGTCGATTTAATTTATAGAAAAATAGGTAATCCCGCACGGCTTTCCGGAGGACATACAGGGGACCTCAATACGGGATGAACTGTTTGTATTGCCCACAGAGTTATCCCAAGGATGTCCTTAGGACATCGCTATGGTAGCTTCAGAAATCTGACGTTAATGGGATCTAAATGGGACGTCCCAGGGATGTACTCTGTTATGTGGGGAATAAGTAACTGAGAATTAATCAAACAGTAAATAGTATAATAGCACTCTAATAATAAATCGAATATAGAACTGGGACTTTGATAATAAACAGAAATCAAATCACCATCACGCATGTAATCGTTTAACCTTAGAAGTTACGATAGAGCTCAGCTCTAGTGTTGTGGGTCGTCGGTTCGATCCCTGCTCATGTCATGTGGACTTCGTGGTGGACAAACAATGTGTTCGTGGGTTCTCTCGGGGTTTGCCCGTTTTCTGTCACTTCTTCATTCCACCAATTTATTCTATCAGCATCCGTCCGGACTGAGCCAAAGTTGCCTAATGGACTTAAAGGTTAAATTAAAATTAAACGATTCACGTCAGGTATAAATAGTTCAGAAATCATAAATTTGTATTGTTCTGGGTTACTGACAAAAATATTTTACAAACTTACAACCACCTAGGATAACCTCAAAGTTCCCGAAATATTGAAACTTGAATAAATCGTATATGCATTAAAAAAGTCAAACCGTGCTATCCTGCCCCTATGGTATAGTGGCTAATGTCTCGGAATTGGTATGACCCACTGTTCGACATCTTGACTGAAGATTTCCACGATGATATCGCATTTAGATCCCGCGTGGGATATCCGAGATTTTGTGTAAAACCGAGCAATGGTTCTCATTCTGTTTTGTTTTCTGGCTCACCAGTAGTCCTGAGCAATCATCGGAACGTTTCAGAGAGAAAAAGTCTCGAAAGCAGGAATTCCGCCAGGATTTTTCGGGGGGGGGGTTGCTATAAAGGAAAAATTTGGATGGTGTAAGTGGAGTTTTTCACGGTTTCTTTTGATTTTTCACCGTAACAGTTTTAAAGATGCGGGTGCTCTCAAGTATTTGGGGGTGACACCCCGAGAGGAAGTGTCTGGCGGAATCACTGCAAAATAATGCAATCATCAAGAGTTAACAATAATAATTGAAGTGACAGAATCTATGAAAGTTGTATAAACAAATATAACATTTTGCTGATGATAAATCGTAGAGAGAACTGCTGGAGATTATAAACCCGATAACAACGCGTTTTCTTCTCTCCCGAGACTGCTTATATCGAATGCGTCGTTCACTTTAACAGGTTCAAATAATTCTTAGCACACGAAAAAAACAGGCGGTCTAGGTAGTTGTTGATGTAAGGCCAGTGTCTCTTAGGTAATGGGTTCAAATCCCGCCTGGGATATATTTGGGTGTGGATTTTAACAAGTATTGCACACGGGCCAATATCAAAAGTTACTAAAATGACATATACAAAATAAAGCTTACCAAAGTTATTACGAATGAAAATAAACTAAATGCAGACTGCTCTACGTCATTCATTTTGCACGCTGCCAAACAGACATCAACCGATAAATCAATTCAAAAGCATCTACTGTGCTACTGCCGCGGGTATGGGTATCTGAATTCTTCTGTAGGAATATTCACTTTCTTTCATCGTCTCTTTGCTGAGAGAAATACAATATTTGTGAAAAATAATAGGATGTTACACTCTTTAGGTGATTTTATT
Source organism: Lepisma saccharinum (assembly GCA_022664845.1). Lineage (NCBI taxonomy): Eukaryota > Metazoa > Arthropoda > Insecta > Zygentoma > Lepismatidae > Lepisma > Lepisma saccharinum. The sequence goes on along the minus strand of JAGDQP010050596.1, from coordinate 4,983 downwards.
TCTATTGCTGAGTTTCACTGAATAATTAATTAATTAATTAATTTTTCTCATGGTAATAACGAAGCCACATACATTTAGGAATACAATTATAAATTCTGTTCGTCCGAGCATTTAAATAAACGGAATAATATTAATAACTAATGTTTGCCGAATAGACTATGTTCTGGCTGTGATGATATTTCCCATTTCCACTCTGTTATATAGACCAAAATTAATTTCAAGCTATTTTAATATGTAGTGTATTGTCTAATAAGGGTGAGAGGAAGGAAGTAGCTGACTGACATTGAATCTGAAGACTCGAACCTAGATCCTACAATTTACTGCCTTTCCTCTGTGAGTAAGGGAACCAACGCTATCAATGGCAGAATCAAAGTACTCACAGGACTTGATGTTAAAAAAGGCTGTGGAATTGATGGTTTAATAATCGTGTATTACGACTTCTTGCACCGTGGATATCAGAACCACTAACAGACATAATAAATCATTCTCTTCAGTTTGGTATAGTTCCTGACGCTTGGAAACATGCGGTGGTCACTCCCATATTCAAAGGAGGATCGCACACTAGTATAAACAACTATAGGCCTATTTCTATAACACCAGCTCTTAGTAGAGTCCTTGATAAGGTGGTCGATAGTCAGTTAGAAGAACATATAGAAAGTAACAATCTCATAACCGAGAAACAGTATGGTTTTCGCAGGAACCGATCCACCGAACTATTGCTACTAGAATTAATCACGAAGTGGCGAAACATACTAGACGTTAAAGGAAAAAACTACATTGATTTAATTTCCTTTGATATCAGCAAAGCATTTGATACCGTGCAACCTCATTTATTGTTGAACAAATTATATGGCCAGTTCAATTTATCTAAAAAAGCATGTAAATGATTTCAAAGTTACCTACGTAATAGAGTAATAAGTACGAAACTTGGTAATACTATTTCCAAATGTGCCGATATTCAAATTGGGGTACCACAGGGATCAATCCTTGGACCTAAACTGTTCAACTTATTCATTAATGATCTTGCACTGTGAAAAATATGGAGGTTTACTTGTATGCTTATGATTGTCTCTTATTTTGCTACTCTAATTCTTTAGATCAATTAACTCACACTATTGTAACAAACATTCCCTGCGTGCTTAATTGGTACAACGCAAATAATCTAAAAGTGAACACAGCAAAAACACAAGCATTAATCTTATCAACAGACAACTGCACACGTTCCGTAATTGACAGAGAACTTCAGAAAGGAAACAATAAGATATCTACAAGTGCTACATTGAAATATCTTGGCATACCTCTTGATTCGAAACTATCGCTTACGCAACATGTTAAAAGATATGCTCCAATGCGGTGCCGAAAATCAAGATTCTTCAGTACATAAGCAATTATCTACCTATCACTCACAGAGTAAAGTACTACACCTCGTATATTAGACCTATTCTTGAGCACTATGGTGTGGTTCTGCACGGAATCAACCAAACCAACATAAAAAATATTGAAAGGATGCAGAAATGGGCTATTCGGATAATGCGAAAACCTCCGCTCTCACTCTCGACCTCCAAATGTAACGAATCAGTGTTGTTGCCTACCCTTGAATCCAGAAGGAAATACATTTTCTTGGTACAAGTGCACAAAGCTATTTATTCGGCACACCACCGAACACTAAGTGAATTCATCCCTATTTCCGACAATAAGTTTTATAGTAATTTGCGGTCTAACAACTCTAACAATGTTCACATTCCGAAGTGTAATAAGACAAATTATGGCATGAAATCATTTTCTTATTTGACGAGCAAAGTTTGGAACCAACTTCCAATTGGATTGAAAAAAGAGGGAAAGCTAAATATTTTCAAAAGGAAAATCAGGGATGTAATATATGACTACTGAATAGTGCGCACGTTAGGCCATCATTCACTTACATCATCACCCATTGTATATAATCAGCCATTTCAACCTTGTAATCTTTCAACCATTCACTATTTACCCAAATGTATTTTTTGTTTCTTTTATCATGATTTTGTGTGTGTTTTGTTTTCCCATCATTGTGTTATACACTAACTACATATCATAAGCATGGACATGTATGTGGTACTTATTTTGTAACTTTTCTGTCCCTTTTTCATGCTTTTGCATAATATTTGTGTCTTATTTATGTTTTTTTTTGTTACTGTAGGGCAACAAGCTCTTCTATATGGAACCATTATTTATGTAAAAGAATTGCATAGCTTAATGCAACCCTACACTAAACAATAAATAATAAATAAATAAATAAATAAATTGGTTACAAAAGGTGCCGTGTTTGTAGTAATCTTGTGAATGAAAGCACGAAACAACGATGCTAGTTACCTGCAACTGTTGTTTGGTGTTTGCAGCACTATGCCTTACACGTCAGAGGTTGCAAGGGGTCGTAAAATTGGTATGTGGGAGTGTGGGCGGCCCATATCTGAAATAGCTATTGTTGTTGGATACAGCGAAGACTGTGTCCGTTACTGGATTCATCGTTTTCAAGTAGAGGGCGAAGATGGTTTCAAAACACGTCCGAAGCCTGGTGTGCAGAAGAAGACCACTAGAGAACAAGATCAAGCTTAATTAGACTTAAATCGTCTCAATCCTTTCCTATCAGCATCATCCATGGCCAGAAATTTAAATTTACCAGTTCGTGTTCGCACTGTAAGAAACCGCCTGCATGCTGCTGGAATCCGTCACAGAAGAGCTGCGAGAAAAACTGAGCTCACAGATGATCATCGAGCTTTCCGTATTGCATTTTGTCTACAGTATTTACCAGTTGAAGATGCCTTTCGGGAAACAGGTGATGAGGACGGTAGGATTTTTCTCTGGCGTCCAAACGATACTCGACACTCCCCTGAGCATATTGTGGGTAGAGCACGCAGTGTCAGGATTAGTGTGGCATTCTGGGGGTGGATGACTGCAGCAGGAGTTGGTGAACTCGTTGAAGTGTCCTCTAGAATAGATTTTAAAGAATACGTTCCTCAGGACTGTATGCTACCAAGTGTCCGAGCGGTCTATCCAGCAGATGAGATGGAAACAATTAAATATGTGCATGATAATAGCAATGTGCACATATTCGGCATTATTAAAGTTTGTTTTGCGGAACACCCGGATATCGATGTCCTCGATTGGCCTGCCAAATCACCGGATCTCAACCCTATTAAGCATATCTGGACGATAATGGTCCGCGACTGGGAATGCCAGCGAGAACGAACAGTTGATGCTATCAGGGAACATATGAGAGATGTATGGGAGAGTATAAGAAGACGTCCACGGTTATGTTCTTCGTTAGTGCAGTCAATGCCGAGAAGAATAAATGAAGTGTTGGACTGTGACGGCTGGTGGTCAAAATATTGAAAGTAATGCTATATTTTTCACAATTCCAGTTACAAAACTTTGTTTTCTCCTGTTCAAGAGATATAATGATGATTGATTTCGTTGCATACTCTTACACAAAATGCGCGAGAAACTAAAAAAAAAAAAAAAAAAAAAAAATGTGTGAGAAGTTTTAAAGTCTGTGTTCTGTGGATTAACGTTTCTGTTGTAACTCTTTAGAATGTTTTTAGTTTTTCAGCAAACTCCCGCATTTCCTTCCTCTCAGATTGACCACTCTCCCGTATTCGAATTTATCTAGGTTGATATGTCTGACACTATCTACCAATAATCAGAGGCGCCCACGCCATATAGGCAGGTCATGCAATTGCATGACCTGATTTGGGGTGGGTGGGTCTGTAGAGCGGGCGGTCAGGTTGCAGGAGGAGAAGAGAAGAGGAAAGAAAATATAGACCCCTGTATGTACTCTACCAAATGGGAAGTGTACTGACTTCACGTATAAGCTAAGGATGCCCTACCTTTCAACTTCCTTGGCTCTCAGAGCCTTCCTGAAGCATGTACAGAATTGGTATTGGAGGATTTGAAATGCGCTGGTCGAAGATTGTAGGATGCCAGTACTTTGGAAACATTGGAGACTTCATAATTGAGAGTAACTGGTTCTGTAATTTTGCAGCATTTAATGAAACGTTACATACTGATTTCAAAAATGAAGGTTCAAAGTATATTAAGGAGGAAAATGTTATCTGGGAAACATTCTTTCTTTCACATCGCAATCAATGCAGAATCCAGCAACAAAGCTACGATTGTACTCAGAGTAGTCAAAGTGCAAAATATCAAAGAGCACGGGAGGAAAAGATAGAACATGGTTCTCAAAGGGATAAGCTGAAAAAGAAAGCAATAAATATGCCTTTGTGTCATATTAAGAAAATTAGCTTAAACACTAAGAGATTTCTAAACATTTGGAAACAGGGATATATTTTTAATGAGTCAATTTCTCATGTTGCCCCTAGAACTTGTCTGAAGTAAGGGAAACGTGAAAAATATGTAAGAAAATAACATTAACACATAGATAATTACTCTTTTAAGCCCAATTTATGCCTTTACAAATCGCAAAACAACGCGAGCGAAGCCAATTTGAAGAATTCAATTAATTTAAGCATATAACTCGAAATTTCCCATTAAGTTAAAAAGTTTTTCGTCGGACTAAACAACTCAAGCATATGACCACTTTTATGCATGTATTTTTCGTCACGCAATCTACAATGGCAAAAATATTCTTTTCATAAATATACGTAAACAAATGGGTCAAGTTGCAACTTTTGTAAACGTGTGATTTTTTGTGCCGTGAGTTTTGTAGATATCAATTCTGCCAACTTCTCTTTGTGCAGGCTTAAAGGTGGTTTTTGTTCATGTAAGGTTGAAATGATCTTCTTCCTCATTTTGTAGACAAAACTGAAGAAATTTTTTCTTCTATTTATAAGTAGCATCCGATTCCTGTGCAGTAAAATTCAAGCTATGTAAAATTTAGTTCAAGACTAAAGATTTCCGATTTTCTTAGGAAAAATATTTGCAATCTTAGGTTAGTCTAAAATATAAGAAGAAAGATTAGTTTTAGATAAGAGAAGGCAAACAAATCCA
>JAGDQP010050595.1:0-11541 GCA_022664845.1 Lepisma saccharinum | reverse complement strand
TTTTACCTCAAGAAGACGAGGGTTTACATGTGAGTTTCGTTTCTCCAGCAGGTGTATTCATTGCTTTCAAATGAAATACATTGACGGATAGGCTTAGTTTTCGAATTGCTCAGAAACTGTATTTGCTTAGAGAATTTATTAGCAGAAATTCGTATTATTTCAATGTGAATAGTTTGAGAAATGGGGGTCGCAAAAGAGCTCTGATTTAGTCTAACAATATCAAACTTGCTCCGTTAATGAAGGAAGAGAACGTATTCCGGCTCTAACGATTTCACTGAACTTTTGTGTGTTTGCTCTGTTGTACAAGTAATTAATGACTCCGAGAAGTTCCTTCCTGTGTGAGAAGAGGCCTGGAATCTCACCAAAGCTAAAACAAAGACTTAATCACAGCATTCCTCTCTCATGGCTAATAGCTAGTAATCGAAACTGAATGGAAACATGAGGAAACCGAATAAAAACATTTTTCTGAAATAACGATAATAATCAATTCATTTTTTCTGTCTACTTTCGCTAAAATATTAATAATTCCATTGTGATACTGTAAGATTACACTAGTGAATTGGTTCGTGATGCAGTGAAATCCAAAACTGAGAAGCTGAAAATAGATCTCTTTGATCATATTCGGTATTAATTATTTTTATGTGTAGGTGTGTGTGTAAGAGAGAGAGAGAATTTATCAGTAATGCAGTCACCTTCTGTTCAATGTAGTAAATTCTATAGTAGACTAAATTATCAACGGTTCAACCGTCACCACGTTTCAGGCTTCAGATTTATTATAATTTTGACGTGTAGAAAGCGTGTTCTGGGTTTCAGGCTTTCCAGGTTACTTATTTTGTCCTATAGGACCTTTTTTTTTTCAAGGTTCCACATTTTCGGCATGCAGATCGAAATTTCTACTTGAGTCGTGCATTCAACAAAAATTCAAAATTGCATCTTTCGAATTCAAATTCTCAACGTGCAGATAATTTCCTCCCAGGCTTATCCAAAATTTCGACTCGTTTTACTTTCATCGCGATGAAAATTCAGCATAGCGTCTTTTTTAATTCAAAATTTCTACTTGCAAGTGATTTCCTTTAGGCTTATAAAAAAAATCGAATTAAATCTTACAATTATCTCGAAAAAAAATTCACATGGCTGACATCTTTCCACTTTAAAATTTGTACGTGTATGATGTTTGCCTCTAGGCTTATTCAAATTGCAGCTTTAGTCTTAAAGTCAACACTATTAAGATTTAGCACCCTCTTGCCTTTATGAAATCTTCATGTTTTGTTAGATTTGGTAGATTACTACGAACACTTTCAGTCAGGTTTTGTTTTATTTTCTCACTGTTAAAACAGGATGACGATTGTACCTAGATTGCGATACTTACCCAGACTTCTTAATTCATTCTTCAAACTTCTTCATGGGTTCATGTGTAAAATGAAGTTGGTGGCTTTCATCAATCTTGTTTAAGAACTGACGAATCGTTAAGCAACATTAAGAGCTTTGGAATGCATTAAATTTGTTAACTAACGATTGGTCCAATTCTTAACGAAGGTTGGTCGAAATTATGTTGCAATCTATGATTAGTAATTAAATTGATTTTTGGAGCGCGATGGAATTAAAGGGTTGAAATATACGTATTGTGGACTAAGGGATAAATTTTTCATTACGAGTGAAACAATTTTTTTCCTGAAGGAAACAGTTATTAAAATTAATGACGTATAGTATTTGCTGGGTATTTTTTTAGTACTTTGAGGTCAGTTATCATGGAGTCTGTTGTATACATGAATGCATTGAACTAAAAATATAGCATACTAGAGGATATGCTTACTCGTTGGTGCGGCAGAAAACTGACTAGTGGAAAGTTCGTTGCAGAATGTTGCAACTGTTTCCTAGTGTAGCTCTTCCTGTGGTTAAATGAAGAACCAATTCAAAATTTGATCCAGATAGGTACAAACATGTGGATTTGAAAACGAATGATTTTCGTATTTATTGACGTACTGTGAGAATTTGGCCCACCAGTGTATATTGGGAGGATATACAGGTACTGTGTATCGTGCGGTCTCCCCTTGTCAGGTGGGCCCCACACTAAATCAGGAGCATATTTGTTGAACATTCATACAGAATGACCGAATTATATCTTTATTATTAAATTTTAACTCTTTTTTTTTAATTACAATTCCTGTGTTTTTCTCAAGCTGTTGGTGGACTGAGCTGTGTATAACCTACTTAATTTTGACAGTAGCGTTCGAATTAATATTTTTTTTTTCTAGTAAAAGAAATGTTGCATTCACTGAATTGGCTAAAGGTGACATTACATGAAATGCTAAGTCAACATTAAGCGGAAGGATAGTTCCTCTATCGTCCCACTTGTAATGCATTGTAACGGTGAAGCAAGAAAGACCTTATACTTCTCTTCTGGTGTATTGTGTTCCGATTGCAGCAGAAACAATGAAGACAACATGTGCTTTGTCTTTTCTATTCTATTATGTTGTTTATGCTGTTAATGACGCCTTTGCTTAACAGAACATTGAAAGAATCTGAAGTGAATATTAACCGAAATTGTAAGCTTAATGTGATCATCTAATTATTTCCGGTTGTACATCATTGTCGGCTTTATAAACAGACAGACAGACCTAATGAAGTGCAGTAATTAATATATAGAATTAATTAAATTGCATATATATATCAGTGTTTATACATGATTAAGTAATTAATTAATCGTCTTTCAAGTGTAATGCTTTTTGTGTATGGTTTACTTTTTTAAAGGCAGAACTTGTCTGTATCTACCTGTAAGTTCTATTCCTGGCCTGAAACTTTGAACCTTTTCCCGTGTTTTGCATGAAATCTGAGGTCAATTGTCTTGTATGAAGATAAGTAGCTAGTAAGCGGAGTAAAAGAGACTGGTGCGTGAGGTTGATAAGTCTTTCTTCCTGGATCTAATATAAGTAATTAGCGATGGCAGCTATTTTAACCTAGTAAAGAAATATTTTCTGAAAATGAGAGTTACTTATTTGCAGTGTGATCAAGGAGCATATTAGTATCAAACATTACTGATCAAATAGACCGCTAACCTTTTTTCTTAAGTTGGTAATAAAAACAATGCTTTGGATTTCAGAATTTTCGGACTAAAGCATGGTGACCATACGTCCCGTGTTTTTCGGAACAGTTCCGAATTTTAGGGTTCTATTCCGGAGTTCCAAAAAAATATTTAAATTTCCCGAATTTCATAAGAAAGGGCTACATTTTTACATTTGGTTTACTGTAGTGTTCCTAAGCGTTTCTAATTAATAAAGAATAAGTGATCAGAACTTTAGCCTTAAATAACTGTATTTTAACAAATAAATCATAAGTACCCTGGTAAGTTATCATAACGGCTCAACACCAAGAACGCAGGAAATTTTGAAGTTCTAAAGTTTGTGGGATTTTTCAAAGTCGTGGTAATTTTTGACCAAACACAACTTTTAAGTTAAATCTATTGCACGAATAACAAATTTTTCCTTGGGTTCACCCTCATCCAACCCGCAAATAAGGGGTGGTGGTATTATTAGATCCTGGTCAGACCTGTCCCGAATTTTGACTGAGAAAATATGGTCACCGTAGCTCAAAGGGACATACTACGTTTTGATGTTACCATAAGACTTATGGGTGTGAGGAGTTGCAATAAACTACAGTAACACTCCTATGGTTCTCTGAAAAATTGTTTTATGCTGGTTAACTTTGTTCTTATTATGTATAATAATAAATTATGTTAGCTTGATTACGTTAGTTAAAACGATATTAAGAAATAGTTGGTTAAGAGAGCTATCGAAATTGTGGTATTGTAATGGATCAGCCACTCTAGTCCAATTGCTAATCTCAGCTGCTGACCAGATTGCCAGATGACTTGGTACCGTCCGCCGGTATCTAGCTCATTATAATATCCTGCTAGATCTATTCACCATTCTAGGTAATTGCAGCTTTCGTGAAAGAGAGGACTCTGGTTTTACGAATCAAACGCAGGAGAGGTCTGTTCAGCTCCACGAGAGACCGAAACGCGAAACTAGGTTTCATTTACCCGAATTGTTAACTAAGGTTCTTATCACTCTTATTCAAAATTCGTTTCAAGGGAAAATAAACCATCATCAACATGTTACCACTGCTCAGAGGAGGAATATTGGCTTGATAGTTAATGAACTACTTAAGACTAGGGATGGGCACTTGGATCCGGATCCGTACTACCCGGATACTTTTGGAACCGGTTCCTTTAGGATCCAGTTCTCGGTTCCTTCAGGATCTGGTTCCGCCCACCCCTACTTAAGACCGACCGAGCTTACACCCTACTCCAAGTACGGCATAGAATATGCACATCTGTATCAGCCATTCATCAGGCGTTCACTCTGTAGTAAAATGCAGTAAAATAATAGACAGTCATAAAAGTCATAATATTCCCCAAAATGCACTGATCAATATACACACACGCACTGACCATGTTAAACTAACTTGTAATAAACGAAATCAAAACGCAGAAATATTAACTATTAAGGTATGCCTAAAACAAGGTTTTTGGGGAAAAATAATTTCTACACGTAAATTCATATAAGAGATTTTGATACTCAGAGAGATAACTCGAAAGCTCTTGGAAAAAATGTAAGACTCATATCCAGGCTATTAAAGAATTGTTCGGCCAGCTAATATAATTAAGGTAAAATAAGTTACTTAGTTACGTTAGCTTATGTTGGTTAGTTCAGTTAGGTTAGGTTAAAGTAGTTACAAAATCTACTTTAAAATGTGACATTTTAAAGAAAATATGTTAGTCATCACACCACCCGCTTTATTTCGTAAATACTACAATTCATATTTCTAGTTTTAAGAAGATATACAAAGTAGCATCTTCATAAATATATCACTTACACATTTTTCAGTAAAATGAACAGAATTTTACATTGCAATCACAGATATACCCTTGATTTTATTGAAAAACAACTTACTCACAGAAACTAAAATCAGGTGTAATATTAAGTAGCACTTTGCAGTTCAATTGAAATATCCATGCAATTAATCATATGAAATTTCTGAGAAAATTCAATCTGATTAAACATGCATTAAGTAAATTCTGTAAACTACAATAGACAGATGCGGGAGGGGCTTTATCATTGCCCATTAAGCACAAAATCAAATTATGAACTACTAAATTATAACAGAGTCAATTAATTATTCTACTAAGGTATTCACTAAAATACCAATAGAAGGATTGCCTATAAATTAGACAATCGTATTAGCAAATTTGTGGAGCTGCTAACCAGATATTGATCTTTAAAATATTATTCGATTCAGTAATAAACCTAAATTGTATGAACTTTTGGATATTTAGAGGCGTTTTTCTGATTATACATATTGACTAAATTTGAGAACATGTAGTGAACTAACTTCTGTACGAGATAGATAGAGAGGGGGGGGGGGGGCGACGGACAGACAGGCAGACACCTGGTCTAATTGGGAATTAGAACCACATTATAGAAACTGAATTACCCTTTGAATTACACATCACTAACACAAAACTTATAGTATATCACGTTTTCTTCACGTGAGACAATCACTATTTCTTTTCATCAGCACCACAAAACACTGAAGATTCCCAACTGGTAGGCTCATAGGTACTTTCCTTTGTAGGGCAATTTCTATTGCAAGGAAGACAAATGTTCAATAAGCCAATATCGGAACATAATGGTATGAACTACAAAGAAGCTGGCTAATCAATTTCCATATGTATTTTTTTTACTTTCATATGGAAACCCTAAATATTTTAGACTGGAAGTCCAATAATAAAGAGCTGGAAAAATATTTTTGTGCTGCAGTGTTTGCACATACTATAATCCTATCTCCTTTCTTCTTTTTAACTACAGTCCTACACCATAAAAACATAAAAAAAAAAGAAAAAAAAAAATGCCTCTATCTGAATGGTACCCTGCTATTTCCAGTGCTACCTTTTTTATTGTCACATATATTACTAAATTACTAGCGTAATATGCAGTTAGCAAATATATTAGATATTTTCAGTTGTTTGTATTTAGTAGTATTTTTGGTTATAGTTTGAAGTTGGCGTCATGCTTCATTTTGTGTTAATATTTTACGGAAATTTCCCTATTTCCATTGCAATAAATAAAATTACAAGGGAACCCGTTTCAGGAGATTCCTGACATGGAAACAAGAGGAAAAATATTTATTGGAAGGTAAATGGTCTATGCTTCGTTTCAGCGCTATAGGCTGCCGAAAGCGTGGGGAAATAAACTCTAGAGGTGTTGATATTTTCAACATCTTTGAGTGTAGAACTGCTGCGACATGGGTACCCTTAAAGACTTTAAACTTGCTCTATCTAAAAATGTATATTCCAACACTATGCAGTGGGTGCGTAAGGCATTCCGCAGAGAAATAAGTGATCGTCAGAAATTCTCTGCAGTAAAAGTGGATCGAAATACTTTTGACACCTTTTAAAAAAGATTAATAAAGTATTGCTGGCAACTTATATTTCCCTTTAATCACCAGACAATAAAGTGCAATAATAAGTTAACAGTGTCTGTTTATATTTTTATATAAGTACATGACAAAACAAGTAGAAGAATATATTCACAAGTTGTTTAAAATTATGTAAGCTTATTCATTTTAAAGAAATAGTAGTCAAATAAATTGTATTTATACTTAAGAGAACCTTCTTAAATACGACTTGTGTTGTCATCAATTGATCACAATCTCAGCAAACTTAAATCGGGTCTTTTCATGTATCTGATGATGAAAATAGAACTTTTGTTGGTTAGACTTTAGATACTACCCACTATCATGTAACGAGATTTTGATGCCAGTATATCGAGATAATTTGTTTGTAAACATTCCAACTTACAATACCAACACTGCCGCTATTATTCTTGTGACCGTATAGGCTACGTGGCTGTGTAGTATGTTACAATATACAATGAGAATAGAGACTATTACGAGAATATTCACGTTTTCAGCGTATTGAGTGGAATAACCCGTCGTTATGTACGTGGTCATTTCACTAATTATATGGACTCGTTAGTAAAGAAGCGCCTAATAGTATGTCTTTTATAGCAAATAATGCAAGTAGCGATAGAAGTATCTGTATGTAAGAACTAACTGCAGTGGCGTTGAAGTCAAAAGTAAACTTTTTCAACTTTTTAGATCAGAAACGCCTTATTTGCTTACAGAGCTCCATTATTTGTGCTTATTCGACTTCTTAAAATTATAAGTTACCTTCGTTTTTAATTATAATTTTTAATGAGCGTTCTTCTGTTGAATTTAGAGCCATTAGAAAAAAGGTTGGTGCATATAGACAGGTTCCGTTGTCGCTATCGTCACTGTTTCTTGACCTGCTCTGCCCTTGGAAAAGTGGCTTCGTTCAATACTCCGTTTTCCTTTAATTAATAAAACAAACCGGCAGAAAAGTCGGAAGAAATTCTATTCTGAGTTTAATTAAGTGGCTTCTGTTAAAAGAAATATAAAACTTTTTTTCTTGAAAGAGATTGAGGAGGGGGGAAATGAATTAAAACAAAGTAAAATAGAAGTGAGACAAAACTTTTTTTTTTTTTTTCATTTTGTATTGTGAAGTCTTACTTTGGTCTTACTGTCAAAAGAAGGAGTTTCCAGTACACCTTCTGGCACAATTGAACCTTTCTCATCGCTTTTGGAAATTACTTGGTAATTGTAACTTCTAACTTCTTGTATATAACATGGTGCACATGGTTTCTTATTTCCTTTTTCCCGTTTTGCAAGCCAAGCACACAGTCGATTGTGTTCTTGCTAAGTAACTAGAGATGTGAATGTATCTGTGTGTCTGTTGTAGGTGCGTTGTGAAAATGTTCCGTATATGGAGACCTTGTTCAAAGATTATTACCGAATATATATATATATATATATATGTTCTCACTAAATGACTCTTGAAATGGTGACTAATCCCACGGTGTTCGCAAAAAATTTCCCTGCAGATGTTTTAAGAATTTGTTAATTTGAGAAATATCGTTTCTAGGTCAGGACCCAGCGGCAGCTCCTTTCCTGAGAGCCTTCATTTAGAGTGTAGATATGTATTTTAGTGTTTATTTCAGCTCACCTCCTGTGGTCTAGTGGTAAAGGTCACGAATTATGGAGCGGCATAAGTTCAAACAGCACTCACGCCAATTGAGGTGTTTCATTGGTCATATTTACTGAGAAGAGAGCTCGACGCTGGGATTGTGTTTTACTTGAATCAACTGCCTTTTCATTTCTTCTTCAACTCACAAAGTTAGGTTGTAACAGACCAAGGCAGGCTGTGGCCTCAAGTGATGTTAAATCCGAATGAATTTACTCGAAAGTACAGCCTAAATATTAGTGAACGTTTACAAGGAAAGATCCTCCGCTTATCCGATTGGTTATCACTCCTGTCCTACGAGAGACTTCGCGTTTGCTTTTGGTATTGATCAATCATTGTACTGCCAAATAGGGACTCAATTGAAGTATTAAGTAGCGAATTCCGCCCAAGAAATATTAAACTGTGATATGGGTCATTGTGTTGTTCACGTGATACCCTCCCTGAACGAAACTAACTTCAAGTTAGCATATGATGTCTGTAGGATGTAGGTTATTCCGTTGACATTTTTATATTAGTAATCTATTTATGCGTCAAAAATTATTAAGACTTCCGATTTATTCCTCTTCTATTTTCTTTTGAGGAATTTTACAATTGAAGGTACCGCCCAGAGAAGGGGATAAGCTACAGAGTCAATAAAGGCTCACGCATTACTATTTAGTCGCATTAATTTGACATCTGTTGTCAACATAGAGTTATAAAACCTCCAGGCAGCGGATTGTCGCTGTTTTGTGCCAAACAAACTGAAAAACAATTGAATGTTCAACTTGCGCCGGCTGGGAGTTGAAATCCACGTAGACGGTGGCGCCAGCACTGCCTCTAGTGGAGGATTTATAACTCTATGGTTGGCAATCTGATAATTAATCAGTGTTTGATGTCGATGACCTCTAGAACATCCAGAGACCATCCGGGAACATGCAATGATGCATCAGATTGAAAACAGATGTCAAATGAATGCAACTAAATAATAATCACGCTTTTATTGACTCTGTTATTTATCCCATTCTCTGACCGGTACCTTCATTATTAATGAGTGCAACTAAGCAACAATCATTTTCAGTGTATATTAACTTTTGTTTTTGTTTGACATAACGAATATGACGGCTTATTGAAACATGGCGGAACCTTGTAGCAACTGTAGCGAATGGAGTGTGCAGTAGTATTACCTTACCTTTTATTAGTGCCATCAAGTGTGATCTGTCTTATTTCATTAGTGTTAGAATATTTTAATATTGTACCATGTACTCTCTTCGAATAGTAACAGTTAGTTTCGTGTACTCACTAATGCATTGTCTTGTGATGCGATATTAGAGTATGGATTATTCAGAGAACAGGGAAACTGGTTTTCAGTATGCATGGGCTGAAATCGCAAATAATAACTTACTGTTAGTTACATCACAAGCAACAATAACTGACATTCATAATTTAATGAGACTACAGGAACTTTATCTGGTAATATAGATGAGAATACTAACTGTTTCTCCAATTTAAATACTTCTTGTACTAATGGTATATAAAATAATTCAACTGTTGCGATATGAAAGTACAAAGGATTTAAATCCTACCAAAACCAACACCCCTTGTACAGTACCAATCTAGTTCAAAATAAGGCATATATAGACACGACGTTAGTAGAGAATAATTCTCATATGTCCGGCTCCGACACTGCTGCTACTAGTCGTAATAGTATTATAAGCAAAGTAGTAACACCTCTTCAGACAAAGCAGCTGTTACAATGAAAACACACATAGAGACAAGAAAATACTATAATGAACAACAGAAATATAAGTAATTCTTGTAATAGAGCTCGGTACAGTGATGTTTCCAGATGATCCATCGATTTTAACTTGTAGTACAAGGTAAGTAAGTATGGAACAAGTATACTCTAGCGTAGTTATGTAATCGAAACAATGTAATCCACACTATACCTTTATCATAGTCAAGAGATTATGACGTGTCATTCATTGTAATCGTATCTTTTAAAACTAGTCGTATTACCGGAAAAGGAACTATGCATTTTAGCAATATGATTCATATGTTGTTAAATGGTGGAGGATATGAGATTGGAATTTGCACATGGATATTTAGCTAATTTTTTGTCTCTTGCTACACACTATTAGACGCACTAGACATTAAAGTTAGAATACCTGTTTTTTTGCTCTACCATGAGGCATTAGTAAACTGTATAAACTTTTACTCTACTGATGCGGAAATGTTAGAAGGAATCGATCCCAAATACAAGATAGTTGAGGGCCTGAAACGAAGGTGCCTAAAGGCTTTAAAAATTAAATTCAAATTCTAGGTAGTTCGAGCTAAAAGAAATAGGAAATAGAATAATAATAAGTCTGATAATTTCTTTATTCGGGTTCCAACTAAATGTATCTATCTAATCTTTCATGCATAGCAATTACCGTCACAGATAGTAATTCATGGTAAACGTTTGTCCAGTGCTTTATATAGATATAACGCAACAAATGACTCAATTGTTTTATAAGGTAGATTGCTTTTATTTATTTTATTTATTTAAACTTCGTTAGTGGATATAACAGGCTGTTTTCCTTAAATGCATGTTTTAATATTGGTTTAGGCCTATCTGTGGGTAAACGTATTTATTTTCTGGATCCTCGATAACTATGGATTGTCAGGGAAGTACAACAATTGGTTTAGCGGTCTCCTCATATATGTAGCACTACAGATGTCTGGTGATGTGTTTCAAGTATTGGTCCTACGATATTAAAGTACAAGAGTTCAACCCATCTGATGTGTTTGTGACTTGCAGTACTAATTCTATTCTACTTCGAAATACTGTAGAACTGCATCGGCTCTTGTAACGTGAAACAGAACTTATACCTTTGTATATAAATAGCGCATTGTGCTGGCCTTTATATTACCACGGCTGTTACTTGCCTAACCCAATCTGATCTAGGCATTAGGTTATCAGGATACTCTCCCGTTTCTTATTACATAAAACTAAATTATTAAATTATTTAGATAACCGTAGAGGACGGAGAAATAAAAATCGTTATATTATTAATCAATGAACGACTTTATGCATTAATTTTGGAAATGAAATCAAGTAACTTCTTCGGACGAGAAGAGATCCTATTTACCTCTTCATTTTTTAACTGAACTAACAAAGAATGATACCCAAGTGTGACTGGCCGATTGCAATAATATTGCACAGATATGTAGAACAGCAAAAAATAAACGACACGTATTTTTTTATATCGGCAGCAGCGAACGATTATAGGGTCAAACAAGTGCGTAAAATTGGGCTCTCAAAGCAAAGAATATGAATAGCTCGACAATGACAAGAGATAGAGCAAAGTGTCAAATGCATGAAATAATCTATACATTACAGGCTAGTCAATGGTATGTAACACGTTCATGCTAAGATCACACAGCATCCGGAAATGGACCAATCGGGGGTTGGAGAAGACCAT
>JAGDQP010050594.1:0-14202 GCA_022664845.1 Lepisma saccharinum | reverse complement strand
CTCTTCTGCCATGCCTTCTAGTCGGCGATCCACAATGATTTTATTTTGTGAAATATTTGCTTTTCATTTCGAAACATGCCGGTTTATTTCCTGTATTTTATAATAAATATCCCTAATTATATCCAAACTATTCAACAAACTACATTATCTTTAGTAATAATAAAAACAGCAAGCAAAGTAAGATACCTTCTTTGAAATTTATTACTTTTCACCTCCCCTCGCGACCCCCTTGCACACATCCCGCGATCCCCATGTTGAGAAACTCTGGATTAGCGTGACGACGGACAGTCCTAAGTCCACACCATAAACTCATCGGTTTTCCTTCTCCTTTTTTGCACAACTGCAGTAACTAATAACCAATATACAAGGTCATTGCATTTCCACTAAAGAAGTGAAAATCCTTCAAAAATAGAAGTTCTCTGTACTTTCACACGGGACATGCAATAAGAAAGTCTCTCAACCTTCCACAAATTTTTATGCACGCCACGGAGGATCCACGACAGGAACTCTTAAAGCACGAAATCTAGGTCTCACCACTTGCAAATTCTTATTACAACGTCCTCTTTTTCATCTCCCGAGGCCTAATATCATTCGTTTGATCTTTCTTGTTGAAAAACGTTCACGACAATCAATCATAATTCATATAAGGATTTTTTTTTTCTCCAAAAAGCTCTGCATTTTGGTTTTAAGTCTATTGGCTGCTCTAAGCGTTCAATCAGTTTTGGCATTATATTTTGCGGTAAGACAAGCGAGAGATCAGTAAGTTTCGTAAAACTAAAACAGGCTTTAAGAATCATAGAAGGAATCCGACGAAGACAGCTGCAAATTTTTAAACAATTCGAGTTACTAAGTGTGGCTTCAATATAAATTTACGAAATAGCAAGCCATATTTTTTTAAAAAAATAATGAAGATAGCCCAAAACACCATGCTTACAATACAAGAAAAAAATACAAAGAATTATACTTCACCAGACCAAGCATTGTACACGATGGTCTCAGTCATATGGACAATATATACAATAAACTCCCTAACGAAATAAAAGGTGAAGAGAACTGGTAGAGAAGACCTTTTCCAGTAAAAAGAAATACCTGGAAAATAATACATACAGTAGATTCTGTGTCTAATTCAGACATGAAAAAGTAAATTAACAGTCTATGCTTTTATTGTTAATTATTGTTTATCATATTATAACTGTTTATTATAGTAGAATATTAATAGTCTAGTAATTTGTTATGAACACGGTAAGAATCAAATGCCATAATACATGTATTATAAAATGTGTCTTATGTAAATGCCTATGTGTATGTAAATACTGCACTGAACCCTCCGCATACCAATGTACTTGGTTTAAAGGAGTAAAAAATGAAAATGAAAAAATACGTTCTTCACAGAGTAACTTCATTATTTCTAACTGAAGCTCAATGCCAGAGATGCGTAACACACACCTGCCATATCTGGGGCCGCGGTGGCTCAGTTGGTAGAGCGGGTCTGCTCGTCGGATCAATCCCTGCTCATGCCCTGTAGGCTTTGTGGTGGACAAACACCGCGTGCTTGTGTTTACTCGAGGTGCTCCCGTTTCCTCCCACATTCTTCATTCCATCAATCCATCCCACCTGAGCCATAGTTGCCTAAAAGATTTAAAAAACAAATTTAAATTCAAACCTGCCGTATATAAAATCTGACGTAAAAATTTGTATCGGGCAGGCCCGGAACTCTTCACGATCCACGAGAACCAAACTGATCTACCAATCAGATACCCGTCAGACGACTAAGACGAAATGGAAATAATATCGCTGTTAGCTGTGTCGGTTAGGCACCTTTGGCAAAAAGCTACGCAGATAAGCATTTCTTAAAAAAACTCTTTCTCTCTGGGAAAAAGTGTCTGACAACTGAGGTTGTATTCAGACGACCAATTTTATCCCACTACATGAGGTGGAATTTCTAAGCCCTAAAAATAAAGCTCCGCAAAGAAATTAAAGGGAGCATGCAAGTGGACCGAAGCAAAAAGTCGCCGAACGGGAATCACTTATATTTCATTTCTTGTTAGCAAAATTCCTCATTCTACAGGAGTTAATGCCTGTACTAGAATTCTAGATCACAGCCACGCTGATCCATTTCCTTCACCACAAGAAGAATTCCTTCTCAGGGACAACATAAACCCTTTTCCGTTCCTTCCTGTAGACCCGTTAGAAGTATGAGAGCAACAGGAACGTAAGTGCCAAGCGATGCAGTAGCGAATCCAGGATTCTCGTGAGTAGGGAAGAAATAGACCAGGGATATTTTCAATATTTTCCAGCTTAGTGATTTTTTTTAACTATAAATTTATATATTTCACCTTATTTTGTTAAGTTTTACCATCAAATATGACACCTGTATTCACATAAATGGACATTTCTTGATAAATTACATTTATAAGGAAACAAATCGAAGCTTTTCTGAGAAACTGTTGAAATAATGCCATAAAAATATATTTACCCTTGATGCGAAAGCGCGCGCCCCTCTCTGAATCCATCATTGACGCCATGAACAAAGAACGTCCTGTGTGAAAAATGCGGAATGTATTCTGACGCGGCAAATAATCGTCCGTCTGTAAGGACGCATGGAGGCAAGTGTGTTTTCCAGAAGTTGGCCCAAATAAAACGAAATTTTCCTTCTGATAATGTTAACGTAATGGCCCTTGCCTCTACTACATGAATACGATGCTGAGTGTTCTTCCTTGACGTGGACCGATGTCGCCCCCTCCTTTTTTCCTGGCTGATCTTTTCTTGTAAAGAGTATACTGAATGTGTATGTAGTAGCGGGTGGGCGGAACCGGATTAGGATCCGGGTACCCAGCTCCATTATTATCCGGAACCGGATAGTGCGTATCCAGATCTACATGCTAGTATAAGAAGTAACACAAAATACATCACACAACATATCCTGGGAAAGGTCTAGAACAACATGCAGATCCTGAGTAGACATTTTGGACGTTCATGGGGATCATTTCGCCCTGTAGAAAACTAATTCGACGGTGTATGAGTTACTTCCAATTACTTTTCGGAAACCCTGTAGTTCATAATGTATTTTTAATAATTTACTTACATTAATCCTTTGTTATACTATTAGCTACAGCGTATACCCATCTCAACCTGAGTAATCATATCTTTTGACCACGAATTCGTGGCAAGTATCCTGGGAGAGTTCCGTCCAGACTCTTAATATCCCATTAAGGCGTTTGTCCAGTCGAAAGAATAAGCATCTCTAATGAGAAAATTGTGGGCATTTGTCTTTCCGAAAGATAAGAGCCTCCCATAACAAGGAGTGGAGTGAATGTCCTCAACACGGCATCCAGCCCTTTGGAAAATGTCTTCGGACGTCTTTTCAGAAGGACATTCTATCATAAACAGAAGTACCATATCGCCATTAATTTCATGACTGGAGAAAATAAAACTCTCCTGCGTAAGAAGACGGATTTTGAACCAGTGACGCCGACGGCCGATCCCAATGCTGATTCGTAGACAATAACCGCCAATCTAGGCCCGAGAACCATACCAAACACTAGAATTTCGTAGCGATATACAAGGTCTAGTATACAAAAACAACTTCGTACTACAGTTTTAATTCCATTACTCGTAACTTCATATTAATTATATGGATTCCATATCGAAACTACAGGTGGACACAAGGTTCGGTTAGGTTTGATTACATTGGATCCGTACAGGGACATCTGTACCCACCCCCCAATATTCAGTTATATGCAAAAATAGAATTTTAGGCGTAATTATCTGTACTTACACCCAGATACACCTTAACCCCTGCCCCCAGAAGCCCGTGGACCCGTTCCAAAACCTACTTCTGGATATGTCCCTGGATCTGTAGATTTAATTATTCCAGGAAAGTAGTGCCCAATTTTTATATATAGTGCAGTGTGTTAGTATTGGTTAGTATATTCTAATTGCAACATGCTTAGACAGCTTAGTCATCTATCGGTTTAACTTATGAATGAGAAAACAAACACAACAAACAACTTCCCCCCAAGAACTTTAAATTTATCATTTTTCAAAGACTCAACCATGTGACCCTCTACAATCTCTAATATGAACAAATACTGCACATATCTTAATTCCATAGCAACCTTTACAACAATGCATATTTCTACCATTACAGTACAAATTCTCCACAACAGCAAAATGCATTCTTCACATAGCATATAAGCTACACTTAATACATTCCGTATCGTTTTTACTCACATTACAAAGGGATTATTCTAATATGACTGATTTTTAACGATCAACATAACATTCTAACAAAATGTCCAATACATAGATTAAATACCTAAATCTATCCCTCACGTAACTCTCAAATTCATCGCCGCTGTAACAATCATTCGCCATTGGATTCTATCCTGGGCAACATCAAACCACTTTTTGCCACGAACATCATTAACTGTAATACGGCTATCCCAAAGACGTCTCGATCTCCCAAACTGCCTCCTTCCCTCCGACTTACCAACCACACAATGGAATATAATCTTACTTTCCCCCCCACCCAAGTTACATGACCTGCCCATCTTAGCCTTTGTGAATTCATTATTCTTATAATGCGGGGTAACAGTCTGTGGATCTCTTCATTATGTAGTCTCCTCCATTCTCCCATCATCTCGACCCGTATATCTTTCTCAAAAACCTTATTTTCAAACACACGTAATTTATGTTCAGCTGTCAAGGTCGTACTCCAACTTTCGCAACCATGACGTCTTGTATTACCGGCAGAACAACCGTTCTGTATATTTTTTTTAATTTCAGCTTTCCTCACTTAATCCCGAGGTTAAGAGTTTCTGGACTCAGTAGAAACATGAGCTGCCCGATCAAATACATAGATTACCGGTTGCAACAAAGTCTGGCGTAACTATTGTCCCACATGTCTAACAACGTACCTAGAAGTTGGTTTCGAGGGGAGAGGTGACTGTCTGGATGTAAAATGAATATAATTTTCCCAAAAATTAACAAAAAACTGAATTCCGAGGATTACAGCTCACTTGAAGAAGAAGAAAAGATGGAATATTAGATTGATAATCACATCACAAAATTATAGTAGACCGTGTGTTTATCGCAAGCTTAAAAAGAGAAAGTAAACAAACCCTACTCAACCCAATTGATCACACGAACTGTCCAGCTCCATGACAGTGAGCCTCCGCACACAAAGGTATTCACATTCCCTTTCTCTTAAAAGGCTTGTCTATATATAAACCCACACTTCTGTTGAGTACACAAGAAGCGACCAAGCGTGTTTCAAAACACAAGCAGCGAAAATTTAACGAAGTGAACGTGTTACACCTTGTGGTTCTATAAGCACATACCCATCAATCACTAGGCTTCAATCGGGTAGTGTGCGGCGATAATAAAAGACATTCATATCGTGCAGCTGATGCCACGAACACTGTAGGTCACTCTTTACAATCTTTATACTGTATATAAAACGCTTATGGCTACGTGTCTGATGAGGATATGGAAAACAAAACCCTTCAGAGTTGTTAGAGATTGAGAAGAATTCAACAACAGAAAGAGCCTGGCGGTACCCGTTCTGGATTTTCAGGGGTACCAACTCATAGACCTCATTATAAATAATGCGCTTATGCCTGTCTGTCTGGTGTGTGTGCGTGTGATATAATGTTTCAGTTTCTTACAAAAACAGTTTTAAGATTTAGAATATACGAAATACAATCAATATGTTACGAGAAATTGTGGGTGAATGTCATTATGCACTACAGATGGAACAGGGAACGGGAGGCGTGGAAGAGCATGTTGGATGAAACTCCATCGTGCAGGTAGGCCAATATAGGGATAACTATGCTGCTTCCACGCATCGGCTCGTGTTGATGATCGGCTATTAGAACACAATGTCACTGCTTTGCGACACCTGGTATTTTCTTCAGATGTGGTACACGCATGAAGAACCGGGGATTTGCGAATGTAGAAGAGCTTGCGGCTGCTGCGACGACCGAGCTCTCCTCTCTCGGGATGCGGGTCTGAATGCAGGTTGTCTATGAAGTAATCATTTGCAAAGAAAATTGTCACAATCGAAATAGCGTCGCAAATGACAAATTTTGCCTAATGATTTCTTTCTTAAACTGGGTGACCACTCGGTTGAACCACAGCCGGATTAACGGAAGGGGGTCTAATGGCTGCAGCCCAGGGGCCCCACTCGTTCAGGGGCCACGCCAAAGGTAAATCAGTTACCATTACGACTACAAGGGATAAGTTACACAAGCCATATAGCTCACGGCAGTAGTCAATAACCCAGGGCGCTCAAATAGCTTAATCTAGGACTAATTTTCTGACTTTTCAAGGTTACTGCGCAGGTAAAGATTGTCGCAAACCACGTGTTCTACAATAATGAGTGATTCCGCCCACTAAGTAGTGATTCGGGGTAAACTTGAACAAATAAAACTTTAGGTCTCGTCCTTAGAAGCTCACAAGCTCGATTGGGACGTTAATAACAATTCAATCAATTAACCGCATCACAAATTATTAGCACCATTGTTTTGCTACGCCTTATAACTGTTATAACGCCCACTGTATGTCTCCATCACACTGATAACATAGGTTCAACTTTTTGGGGACCCACCGAGGAGATAAAAATTTGGCTTTTAACCCTTGCGTTGCATAAAATTTTGAAAGTGTGTGCAATATTTGGATAGAAAAATTAGTTCAATATATCCCCACCAAACTAGTTATGCATATATTTTGACACCCTAGAAAGAGAACTGTGGGTTTCCAGCCCTCACAAGCATTCCATTTATCAGTGTTACCAGCTTACTCTGAACCTTTATGATGCGCTTTTACGAAAATCATAGATGTTTATTTCCACATCCCTTGATATCAGTTATTAAACATCATTGGGAAGATTATAAAACGCATTCTAACGAGGTAGAGCTTGTGTTAATCTTGCCCAATATGTAGATAAAGAGGAAACTTAAAAAATGTGGGGGAAAGGCAAAACAAATGGCGGTGAATTCGGTACTCCTTGGCAGAGAAGACAACGCTTGTGCGACTCAAGTGATTTATCGCAGCAACGTAGAAAGAAAATTCCATAATATGGACTATAGTCAAATTAACGCAGCAAATGAAAAATTCTTATTTTCGACTATAGCACCGAAAGGGTTAAAACACAAATCCAATTGTAATGAGTAAAACGTATTTATTTTCTTGCAACTACGCAATGTTGTACAGTAATCTTGTATTAAATAGGTATCTAAAAGCCAAAGTTGCCCTGAGAGTCCCGGAACATTTCCTATGACAAATGCAAGTCACATAGTCAGAAAGTTTGAGCACCCTTACTTGAAAACAGCACTGCTATTTACCTCTTTTTTATTGCGCATAAAACACATCTTTCGCTTTCTTTCCTAATGTGAAGGGCATCCATACACGATGCCTGCATGGAATAATAATATTGCGTCAAAAGATGAAATTTCACATTTGCTTACAACAAACTAACAAGTGTCACGTCTATTGTATGTTATATGTCTTCAGCTCATAAGTTGACACGCGACGCTTATGAGTAACTAGCACAAACTGTTACGTCATATCCCATTTTGTCTTTCTTTCCCTTTAAACACAACGAGGAAGTTAGAAAAACAATGCATACGAAAACCAACACAAGACATTTTCTGCTTACACTTGGTAAAACAGCACCGTTGTAGTCACAAATTAATTACTTAGCATTCTACACTTTCTTTCATTAATTGGTCCAAATTACTTCGTACACAACAGTGAACACGAAAAATTAACCTCTTAACTGCAACGTGGAAATAAAATAGAAACCACCACCCATATTGCATTTAGCAGCTAAGAGGTTTATTGTTGGAATATTTTCCCCCTTGTTATATAAAACATGCAGGAAACAAATGTACGGAATTCAGAAGAAATCCCCACACGAGCCTGTCTCCATGGTTCCGTGGCTACTAACGTCGTGGACTGGGAAGTCGCCGTGGCTCAGGCGGTAGCGCGTCTGACTATGAATCCGACGGTCCAGATTCAAATTTCTTCCAGGACAATGGAAAATTCTCTCGTAGTGTTCCCATAGCTGCCGCTCTGAGGTACACTCAGCCTCCTATCAAATTAAGTACCAGAGTGTCCTTGGTATTCCTGGGCACCTAGGGACGTAAAGACGGTCGACAGTGGAACTGACCACCCCAACTCACTTAGTGCCGTTGGTCACTCAAGAATATGGAGTGCTACCTCCACATCCACCATGAGCTGTTCACTGCGCATAAGCATCACATGGGGGATCCTATCTTTACCTTTGCGATTTGCAAAAAAAAAGTTACTAAGGGGGGATTTATCAACTTGAAGATAAACACTGCCTTCAATCATTAATATGGTGAATAAAAACTACACTGAAATTTGTATTTGGTACGGTCTTAAACTTCAGAGTAATCAAATTTGTATTACTTGGTATATTATGCTTGTCTTGGGCTACGAAAATTTTGTTACATTAGAGCAGGAGTCTCTAACTCACGGCCTGTCGGCCTGATGCGGATCCCGTGGCGATTCTGACTGGTCCTGTTTCTTCTTTGTACTTTCTTTAAATATGTTTAAAAAATTTACACTGCGCGGAAGGACGATCTCTACCGCACATAACTTGAGAGATTCATTATAACTGAGGTTTTCTAGGGTTTTCAACCTAAGACCCTAGTGGCTACCTTTCCTATTTCTTTTCACCGGAAGGGTGCTCACTCAGAGAGGTCATATCTCAAGAGTTGTGCGTATCGAGCCAAGAAATGTAAATTAAATAAAAATAAATTTAGTCCGCATAATTCTTTCTCATGCTTATTTTCACAGGTACAGGAAAAAACACCGGTTGATATTTTACACATAGAGCGATGGTTCGAACTCGAAGACGGATACCGATTTTGTTCCCTTACAACATCCAAATAGAAAAAAAAAAAAACTTTGAGAAGGGCTCGAAACAGCGATATCTGCTCCTCTCCCCCAATGGCCTTAAACAACTGTTCCATTATGCCAGTTTCTACACGGATGAAGACAGAATTTTAACTAAGGATTTTGCTAGGTTAATGACCAAAAGGTAACCACAACCCTTTCGAGACATGAAAGTACACAATACTGTACGTAAATGGTAACACATTGAAAAAGTCTAACAGAAATCTGGGTAAAACAACCAACTCGTGGGTAGTCTGTTACCTACAGTATTGGTACATGAAGAAATAAACACACCACACGGTTAATTTAAACAATGTGATTTACCCACTGCTCAATTATGTGGACCGTTTAATGTGCAGGTAAATTTAACTTTCTGAGATTTTTTTTTAACCTTGATGAGGGTTAGTTGAACCGAGCTGCTTCTTTATGAGATGGCAGTCATTGAACTTTGAGGGATTTCCACATGCAAGTTCAAACTTTAAGGTTAAGCTTAGGAGATAACCTGGCAACCCTAAATTTAAGAATATAGTGTTCTTTATATTATTAGTACTATTCAGTAAATGAGTAAGCTTAATAGGCAACACTGAGATTCATATAATTAACATCACAGTAGCACAACTTTGTGAAATGCACACATTATGGACCTCAAGCTGCAGGTGATCTCGTGTAGTGGCTTTTATCAGTTCGCGTTGCGACGCGTAAGTTCCCCAGTTGGATCCCCATCCGGCTCGCATATTTTTCTCCCAGAAATCGCTATAACTAAGCTACATATAGTGTAAATCATAATCACTTGCTTCCTGACTATTTTACCATGAAACATTTTACAAATCTTCGTTCAGATAGGGCGATGGGTTACAGTAACTGAATACAGTTATTTTTCATAACCCTTCAAAATAAACTCTGCGCAGGGTTAAAGCAATCCGCTGGATATTACCTTTTAAGCTGGACCTTGTACTTATTAGGCTCTATATTCATTAACTCACTCTGTTATTCCAACCCTTTTTGGGTTGCTAGTAACCTTTCATTTTTATTTTTTCGTGTATGAATATTTCAAGTAACCTGCTTATTTTCAAAACAATAAAGCAAAATTATGTAAAATCAGAATTTTAAAATTCCCTACTGAGAGGGACGAGAAAAAGCCCATATGGCACAACATACCAACAGTACTGCTCTGTATAGTACATGATTCTGTCAGACCCTCTATGAGGGGTGTCATACTCCTCTAAATCGTAAACACACACCCCAAATTCAAAATTTTTTACTGTTGAAAATCAATACAAACTTTGCGAAACTCTCCTTACATCCGCTTAACCGTGGCTTTGCACTCTCCTCCAAAAACTAAAAAAACATGGAAGAATCCCTGTGAACTGTACTCATCGATACTGGAACGCTCGAGAGAGGTAGTTGGAAGGTAATCGTAACACGGCTTAGTTTTGTTGGTACCATTCTGGCATTTGCCTGGTGTGACAGACCGCTAGGATCGTTCCCACGACTGTCCGACTGCTAAGCTTAGCTACGTCCGCGCTGTGAGGTTAACCCTTGTGACTGACTTCCAGCCTCTACCTGATTTGTAATGAAATCAAGTGATTCAAATGCCAAATTAGAGAGCTCACTGGTACATCTAAATGATTTCCAAGCATAATCACTAATGTCCGTTCTCCATTTATATTAATAGCTTTAACTCCTTTGTTCATGTATGAAGAAATATGTTCTAATTTCCACGCCTAGGCATAAAAACTAAATAAAGCAACTGATTTAACTGTCAAGTTCTTCGCAGTCGTGAAGGCCATGTAACGGATAATTTGTATGCACGGAAGAAGGGAATATTAATGACCAGACGAGAAGAGTTCAAACATCTGTCACAGCGGTGACTGGCCGGAAATACTACGCTTGCATAATGTATTATCTTATTAATTTTTTGAAAGATGCATTAACATCAACAGCTCGCGGACAAGCAATTGCAAAACTTGAACTTTAAACACTGGGTGTAGCAGAGCAGTCTTTACACCCTTTCTGGATAGCATGCTGCTACAGGATTCGTGAATTCTCTCCTCTTGCAATTACGGGTCCCAGGTTCGATCTACGCTATACACAAACGAAATGGTTTGGAATCCACTTTAAATAGTAAGTTCCATTCTTCGAACATCATCCGATGAAAGGTATTAGCAAAACCACTATAGCTTCACCTTTCCCAAGGACGCGCACAATTTGCATGGAGGCAGCCATCTTGCTTGTTTCCTTTCTCGTGTTGTTAAAATAAAACTTCGAAACGATAGAATGTCGACTTGTAGACTAGACAAACTGCGTTCGAAACCAAACACATTTTTTTAGCTAATTTCTTTCAAAATACATGTCTACATACTCATTACGTATTATTAATATATGTTTTCATAGATTGGGTTAGGTCAGGTTATGTCCGTTTACACATCCAGTTCATAAATTCCGATCGCGAGACGCTTGTTAAAGCCTGGGGTCCACTGTGGCTTAGACACCATTTCGTATATTTCCCGTAACTTTTGGGCACTTTGGGCGCCCCTGCGAAGTAAACAAAGAATAACCACAAAAAGACAGTAAGTACTAGATTATGTAAGAGTTGCAAGTACTGATAAATTTCTGCTTCCGTTCTTAGCTGTAAATGAACAAAAAAAAAAAAAAAAACAGTTAAAGGAAGAAAAGGAACGTGCGAGTGTCAAGTGCATTTGTCACTTGGCTTATCTCACCGCAGCACACAAAAAGAGAAAAACAAGAAACAGGTAGATGCCGTCAAGGTGTGAGCACAACTATAATCGGGAGACGCAGCCATCCGTTTGACTTACGGGTCCTTGAACTCCCCTCTCATCAGTTTCACTACCAATGGGTAAAAAGCGTCAACATTGAGTGACTGCTAGGCTTCTTCCTGTGAGTGCGACAACAAAGCTTATTTAACGAGCACTGATGACAACAAAAACAACTTAAAAGTGGAAAATCCAGAAAATAGCCTCTGAAATCAATACGCGTCAGTGAAAAGAGGTTTCTTTTGTCTTAATGACATTATTTCTACGACCCATACACGGAAACTGGAGGAGCAAAAAGAAAAACTCTCTCGATGCATTACTGAGCGAAAAATTACAAGCAGTTGTAAGTCGACACACCAAGCGCGGTGGAACATAACATCTCTCATTCATAATCTAAAAGGCTTGCGAAAAAATTCGAACCAGCGAAGGTCATACATACATCAGCCTGATTTGATAAATTACTTTGTTTTGGACCATTTCAGTAACTACTGACTTCAGTCTGTCGGATAATTTATTGGAGTGCAATGGTTTTAAGACCCCACAAAAATTCATGTCTTCCCCGAGATGTAGTGTTGCCACGAGACGAGACAAAGAAATTGCTATAGAAAACGAGACAAGACATAGCTCTCGTCATGCAACGTACACATTTTTCGAGACGAGACCCTCCTCTGGACAAGATAGTTTCGAGTCGAGACAGCCTAAATCTCGTCTCGTAAGCAACACTACATCTCGGGGAGGACATGAATTTTTGTGGGGTTTTAAAACCATTGCATTCGAAATATCACGGATGTTCGTGCCCCATCTAAGTGGATCAACTCTTTAAGCAAACCATGCCTCATCAATCATTATATTCTATGTCTACTAGCTGCGAAACAAACCACCTCTTCTTACCAGCGACCATCACGAATTTTTGCCCAGAAATAGATTGAACACGATTACTTTCCTACAAAAGTTTCCCTGACAGCTAGAAGCGTGAAAGTCCAATTTTGGCCAAAACTTGATCAATGCAGTATCGTGCAGCTTTCTGAAGCTAATTGTTGCTCTATTCTTCTTCTAAACATGTTAAATAAATAAACAAGTTGGTATAATTTGTATTATGTACATGAAAGTATGGTTCTGGGAATATAAAATATCTCCGGGTACCATTGGTGCTACTGAAGAAGCATATAGTTCCAGTAAATCCTCCGGAGCAGCTGGCTCACGATACTACCTTCCACCGAGCAAAATAAGAATAATGGGCCTACGTGCAAGGATGCCATGCCCGGAATTCCCCGACAAATATTTCCACAGTCCGAAAAACGGAATCAACTGGAGAGAGTGCCTTTTTGGAAGAAAGGGCTTTTCTTAATTACTCCAATATAAAAGTTTTTTTTTTTTTTTTTTTTTGTAGCTGTGAGTGTTCCCGTACAGTACTAGGGGACACTAGATCCACAGTAACATTTCCAGCATTTATGCAAATTCTGCGTTTGACATTCATGTTACACCGGAATCAATATTTCCAAAATAAAATACACACTTTAACAAATTAAGTTCACCATATATATAAAAAGCAAATAAATGAACGGTAAATTCTCAAAATATCTGACCACTGACCACCATGACGAGACATCATAATACATATACTTTATACTTTGCTTGTAACCCGTAACGCTTTGCAGATCTAACACGACATTTAACACATCGAAACTATTGTTTTGTGATATGAAACTAAAAGTTTCTACTTGTAAAACCAACAAATGCCCACTTTGAAAGCAAAAACTAGAAAGCACCAACTGTCACTTGTCGAAAGCCAGTGAGTGACATCCCACAACAATCCATTAGATTACAGCTTTGTTCCACAAAATTGCCGATGCACTGGTGAAAGCTTCTTCCTGGCAGAATTTCTGTTAGCATTGGCCTTGGCTCCGTTTTCACAGACACTTGCTTCTCTCTCTCCATTGAATGAATGGCTTAGTGTGTTATGTCACGTTGCATCACAATCTCCCGTACGATGAATGTTCATGCAACCATCATCTCAACATACACAATCATCGTTTATGATGAAAAACAAGAGATAGTATGACGCGCTATAGTAAGTCATTTGCCGGGCCATGGATTTTCAACTTTCATCCCACACAGCTGCCGTAACAGAGACGGCAGGCTTTGGCTACGTATTAGGAAGGTCCTACCTAGGCTTCAGTCCAGCGGCCCACCATGCTGATCTTCCAGTGTCCCACCAGGCTAATGCTGGGAGTTAAGTTATCTTTATCTACTCCAAAAAATGTAAAGTTGACAGGAGAAATCTGTATTCTGTACCTGAGAGCTAGAACATCGTAAGTCACAAATGTTGGTTTTCGAGAAAAAACTACTACCTTGCACATAGAATCTAAATAGGCAAACTACATAATAGAACACGCTTACAACAAGAATCATGCAACTATTATGTGAGGCCTTCCGAATATTATGCAGAAGTGCATTAATCACGTTTTGGCCAAAATTGAACTTACGCGGTTCTAGCTCTCAG
>JAGDQP010050593.1:0-14202 GCA_022664845.1 Lepisma saccharinum | reverse complement strand
AGAGGTAATTTTAAATGAACCCTTGTATACATGTGCTTGATTTATTATTATTTATTGATAAAAATAAATCTTTGCAATCTAATTATAGAATACCTGCTTTCGAAACGCTATCAAATGTGTCACAGACAGCCTACAAATTGTATTCGTCTTCATTATCAATAATACAGAAAACAGGTTTTATTTCTCCAACAATATCGTAATTGATAAATTTTATCAGGAGAACTAAGTAGAAGGGTCCCCATAAACTAAAGCCACTGGCTACAAGTACAGTAGCATTTGTTGCCAGCTTTGTAGCATTCTTTATCCGTCGCGTCACTATAACATTCGTTGCCGCGGCAAAATAGCAAAAGAGTAGACCAGGACACGGTCCAAGAGAACCTTTATAATACCTTATAGCAGTACGAAGAAGAACCATCCCGATAGTTACAGTACGCTGTTTTAAGAAAGATAGCTGGTTAGTAACAATTGTCTGAATGTACAGACTGTATGGACTACATAAACTAAAGTAGTGTTGGATGATGAACACATACGGTGTTTAGTTGTCTCCCACGCTGACAGCACTCCTTACAATGTCAACTGGTTTCTGTGTATCAACAGTCTGGTACATACCAGTAAACGTTTGGAACTGGGGAGTGTAAAGATATGAGTGATTTTGTGAATAGGAGACACCAAAAATCGGCAGATCTACAATGAAGTTGAGTGTACTTCTATATATGGAGGACTTAAAACATCTTCTATAGTAAGTTTTCAGAAAACTTACAGACTTTAAACTAGGTGGGGGGGATCCTACCCGCTAATATACGTCTCTAATGCAATGCTAAATGAGTGTATATGTCGTAGTTGAAGTGGCAGATGGTATGTTTTCTTAATATTTACCTAGACTCGTACAAGAAAGTGCTACATAAGAACACAGATAACGTGTGATTCAGTAACGGTATGTTTTAAGCTCTCAAAAACCAGAGCCGGTATGCCATACACTTCGACTACTGTGCATATGAATGTAAACAGTATATAGGTATTTTACACAAAAATACATATTTTGCGTTATTCATTGTGTAAAGTAATCCGATAATACTTCTGTATCTCTTATAGTGTTGAAATTCCAATGGACAAGAGAATAAAGAGATGGGCACTTTCCATGGAAGACCTTGTCAGTGACCCTACAGGTATGTATCACTTGACAATTTTAAAGTTTTAATCAGTTTCCCTATATTTACTTAATAATTAAACAGGTTTCTTCTCTCAACATGCCATAATAAGTTCCAAGAAACTTGCTTATGTAACGCAAAATGGTCCACATAATCATTTCCATAACCATATTAGAACAATGAAATTAATTTTATACACCCTTAAGTATTTTGGCCTTTTTACGGTCAACATATTTTCTATTGTACCTCGTGTTTTAATTTCTCCATCTAAGACTTCTTTCAGTTTGCTACTACAAAATTGGCTCCCGAAACAAGATCTCAAGTGAGACGTTTGAGTCGAAACGACGAACTTAGGGTTTGAAGTAGGTACGTTTCTATTTTTAAAAGATGAAACCAGCGCTGGGAGCAATAAATACTATGAAAGTATTTAAAAAATCAGTGTTTGTGTACAATCTGGACACTATAAATACTCAATGACCTTTCCGAAACAAAATTTTGAGAAATTTTGCTCACTTGTTTGTAAAGTCAAACTAATTTGAATAAGAGAAACGAGTGATGACACGTACACTATGCAGTTCTCAATAGACGTAAGAGGGGTGTGACCATAGATGTGTCTCGACGAAATTTCTGTCTTTTCGTCGCTTTGTTGTATTTATTTATTAATTGTCAACACAACAGGACAATTAATGTGTCGATATTTACAATGTTGGTTTACAGACATTTTTTACAACTTCTTTATATGCTTTGTAAGACATATAACATATATCAAATTCAATGCAATTCCTACACATTTCATTGTAGGCGGCACATATTCTCCAGATTGGTGACTTCATCATTATATTAGTTTTTAGCCTTTTTCCAGTGGAAGAGACCAGTATTGTCTACACGAGTTTTTAGTGACGGGATACGAAACTGTAACAATGATACTAAGTCTGTGCAGTCATGTCATTTTTAATTACTTTCCTAAGAAATATCAGATCAGAGATGATACACCTTTGCTCTAATATCTGAAAATTAAAGTTCTTAATGATTGGACTGTAGTTTCCAAAAGTAGGATAGATCCGAGTTACTTTATGGGTTAGAAATTTCAGAAATTTCTCTAGTTATTACAAATTATTTGTTGAGAGGTATTCCAAATAGTAGAGGAATATTCCAATTAGGAACGAACATAAGTATAGTACATTTTATCTCATGTAGAAACGTTGTTAAACTCTTTTCCCATCCTTATTGCAAATCTTAGCATTTTAAAAGCTTCATTTGTAATATTTGTTATGTGGTTGTTAAACGTCAATTTCTTATCAAAGATGACACCAAGATCTTTAATCTCACCAGGTGTACTTAAAGCATTCTTATGAATTTCATAATCGAATTGATAAATAGATTTATTTCTGCTATCTGATAACACTTATTCGCATTGACTGGAAGTTGATTGATAGCGCATCAGTTAGCAATGTTGTCTAAACTATGCTGTAGTTTTATGGCATCTTCAACAGAATTAATTTTAACAGATTTTGAGATCATCCACAAATAGCATTTTTTTCATTATCGGGTATGAATTCCGGGAGGTCATTAATAAATAAGAGAAATAGCAATGGTCCAAGATTCGAGGCCTTGGGGGACTCCTGACAGAGCTGTATATTTATTAGATTTGTATCCTTTAAATAGAACAGATTGTCTGCGATGAGTTAAATAATAGGAAATAAGCCTAACCATGGAAAGAGAGAATTGATAGCGATTTAATTTACCGAGTAATATATTGTGATTTGCTCTAACAAACGCCTTTTCAAAGTCAATATAAATCACATCAACTTGCTGTCCCTCATCCAGACAGTTTGCTATAAAATCTGTAACAATTGCAATGTTTGTTACCGTGGATTTGTGTGAAACAAAGCTATGTTGTTTAGTTGAAATGACTGGCTTTACGTGATTAATAATCCGCTGATATAAAATCTATTCAAAGATTTAACATTGAATACAAATAATGCAAAAGCTGGTAACATTGATATAAGCCTATAGTTGGTAATTTCTCGCCTGTCATTATTTGTAGGTATTGGACACACTAAAGCAGATTTCCATTTTCAAGGAAAATACATGTTTTTAGTGCTAAGTTGAAAGCAATCAATAGGGGATCGTAACCTCTCTGATTACTATCAAAATCATAGAATGGATGAGAAGATGATACAAATACTGACTGGAAATACTGTGTAAATGTGTTAGCTATTTCTTCAATGTTATACAAATCCTGTCCTTGAAATTTTAATATATTTGGAGAAAGATGTTTTGTTTTATTTTTTATAAATTTCCATAGTTGACCTGGATCATTAGTTACATAATTTTTAGAATTTGATATAAATGCTTCATATGCTTTTTCAATATCTTTTTTGGCTTCCCTACGTAATCTAACAAATTACTTATAGTAAAGATTTGGTTACTTAGTTTTATAAATATATTTTTTGTGATAGATTTATATAACCTTGGGTTTCCTAATTATTGTGATTTCGCACGGATACTTTGAGACAGTTTATTTTGCAGGGGACGACACATTTGTCAAATATTTTATAAATAATATCATAAAGTGTACTCACTAAGTGATTAACATTTTTATACCTTTTTAAGTATTCCCAATCAAATTTCAGTAGTTTCCTATATAACATCATAAAATCAACCTTCCTGAAATTGTAACCAAAAGTATTGTTATTTTGTTTAATTTTTGTAATTCATTGGTTACATATATTTATCACTATAGCTGGATGATGGAGGTATAACGGTACTAGAGAAATCAATTCCCTATTGTCTTCAATGTTTTCTGGATTTGAAAGAACCAAAACTAGTGTACGATTATTGTGGTTGACCACATTGTTTAATGATTTAAGATCATAAAATGTTATAAAATAAAATAAGTTCCTACATTTATCTGAGCTATTTTCAAAATCGAAACAAATACCGGAAATACACAGTAAATTGAAGTCTCCATCCAGAAGAATATGACTACCTTGTGGATAGCTTTACTCGATACGCGCAAATAAATCGTCATACAAATCTAATCCTGAGTTTGGCTCAAAAATACTACACAGAGACTTAAGAGTCTTTCATTTTTCCTTGTTAAAGACAGATGGAATCATTCACAAAAACATTCTAGTATCTTTAAACATTTGAATACTCTCTCTCTCACACACGCAGTGTAGGTACTGAGAATCTCGTAAAAAAGTTAGTAATTATTAAGTTACTATGAAGTTTCAAATAGCCTCCTGCGTAGCCTAGTCAGTAGCGCGCTCGAGTTCTGTGCGAACGGTTTTGGCATCGATTCCGAGCTCAAATTTTCGATGTTGATCCAGCATCGTGAGAACAATTGGGGAGCTACTTGAATACAAGAATTAGCGGACTGTGGTCATGAATGTCAGACTCACGGCTGCAAAGAGAAGTTACGCTAACCACGTAACCAACTGGAACGTAATACAGTCGTCTGACAGGTCAGGGTCCTTAAGGGACTGTCGCACCATCCAATTTAGTTTTATTTTTATGAAGTTTTAAATATAATTAATCTGCTTTTCTCGACGTACCTCATGGAATCTTGCTTTTATTACTCTTTCCTTCCGTTGCAAAGGTACTAAGTTTGCAGAATCTTAACGAACAATTTGCCATACTGTGTTGCAGAGGGTATAATTGAAAGAAAGAAAAAAAGTACCAGTACTCAACAAGGATTTCAAAACAATATTCGTGAACTTCTTTGTCAGGTCTTTTTTTTTCGATAAAGAATTTCAAGACCAGATCGACTTCCAGACAGCATACAGAATGAAACAAATGGTTCAGGGTAGAAATATTGGAGATCTGATCCTGCAAATTTGAAGATCTGTCCTTTTTTTAGTTTAAAAAAAAAAAAGTTCCGGTACTACAGATGCAAGTTGGAAAAAGTTCAGGTACTGCGGACCCGCGAGTACTGGTTCTTTAGCCCCTGTTATGTTGTTACTACTCAGTTCCTTGTTCGTCTTCGTTGTGTTAACTTCGTTTCTATAATATTGTTCATCGCCGTTTCTTGAAATAAAGCATATCGAACAATTGATGCTATGTGCAAAAAAAAAGCGAAATGACACACGAAAACAAAAGAGTTATTTGTGACGGCCAGCCCTTTCCATTTCTCGTAATGTGGGGACAAAACATGACATGAAAACAAGACAACAAGCGTCGGAAAAAAACTCATCTATAATAAAATCAAGATCACTGTCACTGTTTGTTTTTAGTCGTCGTAAATCAAGTAATTGGTTTGATCACAAAGCCACAAGCTGATTTGTTAATAATTTTCTCGTTATATTAAGCAGAAAAGAGTTAACTACCTGTAAAGATTTTTATTTATTTATTTATTCATATTTGAAGTCCTATTTTTAAAGAAAGTCATGTGAACGGCTTTATTGGCTTGAATATCCTCCAACAATGATTTGTACCATATCTAATTCTGGGGACTATACGTAAGTCCTTTGTGACGTATTATTAAGTATTAAGATCAGTAGCGATTCGTGATTTTTTATAAAGTGTAGGAACTGTAAGTCTTTAAAATCCAATATCTCTTCCCGCTAGATGGCAACACGAATTATCTTTACTCAGTGTTGCCAACCCATAGCTAACTAAATTCTCTCTAAATTTTTAAATATCTTTACTCCCTTCTACAAGGGAAAATATTATTTTTTATTAAATAGGTTGCATTTGACTGTAGGAAGTTCCTCGACAGCTAAGTAGAAGAATCACCTCTGATTAAGATATTGTTGCTTCTTAATAATCATTAAGAGTTATCTTTCTCATACATTTCGTTATTGCTACTATGTTATCTTCAGGAGTTGTACCCGTATTAAAAATAGTCATACAAGCAAAACATCGTTCCTGAAACTGTTACTTGTGGTTAATAATTATCAACAATTGGCAGTACATTCTGTAATGAAAAGAGTTAAATTAACAGAAACGAATTGCGTTAGGACGAAGGTTTCTTTTTAACTATTATCGAAAAACTAAAGTGATGTTATCAGTACATTTTTATACATAATGTCAAACATTTTCTAGAACTGTAAACGGTCTATGTAAAACGGAAGTTTTGAAACAGCTACAGTCAGTACCTTTTTTGTAACATTTTTTTCTTCAGTATCTCGTAATATATTATTTGTAAACGTCTTGCTAGCTTTTCGTCTATCTTGTTGCAGACTTCTTCAGAGAAGAAAAAAGACTAATCTAGTACTGAAGATCATGAAAGAAAAAAAAACAGTAGCTTTTCGCTAGTAGCATTAGTAACGAAAGTAGAAAACTACAGTACTTAAAGGACATTGGATCAGAACCGCATACATATTGCCAACCAAAACTGAAAGCAAATTGAAACCTGTAAAGAACAACGCAAAGTTCTAGATTTATTCAAAATCAATACCCATTGTGAAAAAGTACGTATCGACCAGACAAGAATAATTGAAATTACAATAAAACGAAATAAATTATAAAAGAAGCGTCTCACCCAAGGAATATCTCTTAAAAATACGCATGCGCGTAATAGAGATCTGCACGGGGCCGAATTTTTCGGTCCAAGCCCATCCAGCCCGAATGTACCTAGGCCCGGCCCGATAAGTTTTAAATATTCTTGGCCCGAGCCCGGCACGATAAGTTTGAAAAATTCTTGGCCCAAGCCCGGCCCGATAAATTTTAAAAAGTTTTTGCTCGAGCCCCAATATATTTGTATCTGGTATAATAATAATATAATATAATGCATACAAGCCTATGTGAGTGTTTGAACAATGTGATGCGCTTAGATATGCTAGTCATTTTAATTTCATTCTACAGGATTGCCGTTTCAATTTATTTCTAACACAAAGAATCAAAATAATCCTTTCGCTGCTTTGAACAGTAGAATTACTTGTAGTCGCAAGTTTCTTAAATCCAGCAAAGAAGTAGCTAGTCAAAGTATAACTTTTATTTACAAAACAAATTATCAGAAACTTGACCCCACCCGCAAGACCTACATTTGCTCTGTATTTAACACCGTATTAGACTGCAACCCTGACTTCATCCGCCATTTCTTCCTGCGGGTCGCTGAAGTGGAGTTAAGAACAAAGACTGCGGTTTTCATTTTTATGATGATGACAACTCTGACTGTTCACCTCCTGGGATCCAGTGGTTGGATTGACCATCACGGACCATCAGAGGAAGCTTCAATACGCATACTGTATTTTGTTATTTATTGAAGGAAGGGCATGCAGTCACTCGTGTGACTGCCGACTGGGGTCAACGCCCCGGTGAACAACTAATCCTCTATAGCGAAAGTGGAGCCGCTAAGCAACACCAACTGTAAATATTGCATAGTTTGTAATACCTTTCACCCCACGTGGCGTGCACACAGACTTGAACGTTTGATTTTTACTCCAATTACCGTCTAACGAAAGTCAATAATTATTGAACTTCTTTAAAAAAGTGCAATTAATAGGCCCAAGCCCGGCTCGACCTGAAGAGAAGGCAGTGTCGGCCCGCCCAAGCCCGGCCCAAAGAAATAGCGGAGCTGGTCCGCTCAAACCCGGCCCATGCAGGTCTCTAGCGCGTAAGTGCTTCTGTCGTTGGATTCTTAACGTGCATCTGTAAATTAGCTATTATAACAAATGCTCTCTTATGTTTTTTATCCCATTTTCAATATTTTATACATATATTTTTTTCACGCCGGAAAATGTGTAACTGTAGACAACCTCCCTATTAGTGCATACAGCGCACTTTGTTAACATACTGTTGAAGCTATTAATAGCACTCGGAAATCCTTGAGTAGCAACTGCCTTCGTGCCATAGTAGAAAACACACCGGACCAGTGTGCTAGTGGACCCTGGTTCGAAATCCGGCCACCTTAACATTTTTTTCTTTTTCTTATGGAACATTTATAATTTTCTTCCTTTCTGCTTTCGAAAAATGTTCTGCTCCAATGAAATAGGCTCGAAAAGTCAGATTAGATTATTTTTTATGTGCAATGGAAATATTGATCACAAAATTTACTGGCATAGGTTAGAAAAGTCAGGTTAGGTTATTTCTTTCTCAATGCGCATTGGAAAATTGATTATACAATGGAATTTCGTATTTCAAAATTCAGAAGAACAGCCTCTAACAACACATCCTTGCGATACATTGTGAAAATCTAAGGATAAGAATCGTATTAGAAGTAATAATTCCTGTCTTGAGACGCTCGCAATTGTAACAAAGAAAACACTGAGAAATCAGCAAATGACAGAATATTTCAGTGCATATAAAAAGACAATTTGTTCTCAAGAAAGCGAATGCTTTACAAAGTTCATTTTTATTTCTAAAGAACAATAAAATAATTTATTAAATTAACAGTATACGATAGAAACTTAACATGAAAGACTGTTTCAAATTAAATATATAGTATGGGAAAGCAAGAGTAGAAAGGTTTAAATTCATCTCATGACGTTTCTGAAGAAGTTGCGATTGGGTTGATGAAACGTTCGGAAGACACTGATAAAACATACCATGAGGAGAAACCTGAAAAAGAGAATACAATATGGGAAAATGACATCAAAATTTACAGTTTAATAATTCTTGTCGTTTCAACTCTATTATTAAATAATTACGTAGGGCTTCAGGAAAAAAATACATTAGAAATAAAAAGAGATTATTTTTTAAAAAAATAGAAAGATCATTTGTTTCCAAAATATTTAAAGTTAGCGTAAACCAGCGATCTCTAACGTTAGATGTCAGTAGGATTTGGGTCACAAAATATTAGCTTGAGAAAAAGTATCCGAACAACGAAATAACTAGAAAAACTAATAAAAACGTTTTTAAAACATACTTTTCTTAGACCATTCGTATTAAAAACAAACAAACAAAAAAAAATGTTTATGCATGACTGAAAAACATTATGGTCCTCGTCAATTGAAGAATTTGTAAAGTGATTGTATATGAGAGTGCGTCCCATGCTTTTCTTTTTAGTCATGCATATACAAAATTATTTTTTTACATTTTGGTATGAATTGTTTAAGAAAAGTATGTCTTTAAAACGTTTTTTATTATTTACTTTTTTTCAAAAAAGCATTAAATTTGGCATGATGACTAGACATACATGTGAGGTCATTTTAAGATATTGAGGCACTTTGAAATTGATGTAGTCCCGAAAATCCAGAATGACTTAAAAGATCGCATATTACACCCTCGTAGCACTAGGATTGTGGTCCATGTTGTCATACGCTTTCGAACACTTTCCTGGAGCACTGCTTTGGATCTCAAGACAAACTAGGTCAATACATCCTTCTGGGTCATTGGGTCAAAGTAGTATTGAGTCACTAGGTCGACACCTTAGTGACCTAGTCCATCTCTGATTTATACCTTCTTCTTGGCATCATCAGAGAGTGAAAATTTCTTTTTCCTATTCCCTGTAGTTTTCGAGTTCTATTATTTTCTTTTAAGAAAGGTTTGGCCTACACACATATTTTACAATATTACTGAGGACACTAAAACATATACTGGTGTTACCAATGAGAAGCTACGACTTGTACTACCAGAAAAATAAACACTTATATGGTGTCAAATGGCTGTTTTGGATTAACTACGTAGGGTGTTTAAGAAAACGGAGGAAAGTGCTTCAAAAACCGCAACAAGCGAAGTGGCTTTTATATGACATAGAAAGGTCCACAGGAAGTGATTGTTTCGTCGAAGTCTCTACAAGTACCTCAAAGCCTGTATTGATGTGTGTGTATTATGGCTTCCAAACTAATTATAAAGAAAAATTAGACAATAGTTTTAATCTTTCTTGGTTATTTTTTTTTTAAGGAAAATTAACAAAGCTTTTTTTCCATAACGCAAAAAAAGTGTTTGTTGAATTATTATTATTCCATCATTGTGTACCGCTGTACGACTTCTATAATGGAAGCATCATAATAATGCCATTGAGTGAATATCACAAGAATATCATATGCTCAATGCGAATAGATTTTATTCCCCTGTATTCTAAAGCCACCATAAGCACAGTGCTCTCCTCTTCGTGCAACCGTAATTCTGAAGAGCAGCTCGTCACCACCCACTCACAATTTTGGAATCGGAAGTTTGGAAAATGGATGCTATACAACTAAAATAATGTTTTGTTTTTCTCAATGTTCCTTTCCGCACACTTTTCAACAGGGGCGGACTTGTAAGTATAGGCCGAGTCGGAAAACCTGTCTGGAGGAGCCTATAGATTTCTTTCAACATAGTAAAACTAAGTTATAATATACATTAGGTATATCAAATCAATGCTCATTTTAGTCTCTGTATGTTTATAACAGAGCGTTATTTATTAGGCTTAAAGTGGCTATTACTGGTATATGAGGTGGTGATGCAATAACGATTATTTTCCAGGCATCACTTTTCTCTACAATACCAGTTACCATTTTCTTTCTGTCTTTAACAAATTCAGATTTAAACCTGTCATCTTCCACAAGGTACCGTTTCTTTAATTTTGAGAAGCCTATTACAGGTTTGTAATATCGATTACATGTATAGTGTGTCCTAGAAAACGCTCTGCATTCAATTCTTAAAGTAGCGGTAAAAAAAAGAAAAATTCGTCTCCGAAGTTTCATGAATCGGTAATTTTAAATCAAGTTACAGGATTTGCAAAATTTCTAGCCGGTTTCTCCGGAAGAGACCAGCTGTAACACCAGTCTAAATTCTGAGCGGAGAAAAAAGTAGCCTGAAAATCACGTAAAAAAATTCAAACATGCTATTAGGAAATCTGGGGTGTACATTTAAAATCCAGCAACTACAGATTTTAACATATTTGATCTTGTGGTCTGCAGGAGCGAAGCTAAAATTTTAGGAGAAATCAACGCACTTTGTAGACGAACATTTTTAGTGTTGTTCCGCATTTCCTCTGGATGTGAGAATTTGCAGTTCTTAAATTTACATATTTTCTGCACAATAATCAATTGTTTACCATTGTAAACATTTTAAAACATAATACTTCTTTCGTTATTATCAGAAGAACCTCAAAAACAAAATCTTGATGTTGTAACCCTAGCTAATCTGAAAATTGACTAATTTTGTCAATTCAGCAAGGGAAAAAGCTTTACAATACTTAGGAACACTATTAGACCAATTAGTAAATATAGAATTTCAACACTAATATATTAAGCTTTTTCCAAGAGGGATCCGTACAAAGTTCCTGTCTTAATACCATCCCAATAGGACCAGCCCGCGCCTGCATTTAATACTGTTCACGGACCGTTATGCAGAACGCCAAAATTAAAAAAATGCTATATCAAAAACTGCTGAATAATCTGTACTGAAGGCCTCAAAATTCGTTAACAACTCAGAAACATAATCATACCTCATCACTATTACCGCTTACTGGAACACTTTTGACTTTGATGTCAAAACGTTAAACGCTGAACATAATTATTAGATTAAGATTTATATGGTGCGGCAGTAAGACAAATACGGCACTTTACCTTCCTTTTATTTATATTTAAAGTGTCAGTAACCCAATTTAACTTTAAAGCTTTAAAGTGTTAAAACTGTAACTCTGCTGTGATCAGAAATCAGAACATAATAATATGCTTTCTGCCCCTGAAGAGTATAACATCTACAGAAGAAACTTTGAATATATTTTTGTAAAATTATACTTTTTGTGCTCAGACAAAGGGCCATTTTACTGTGATACGAAATATGGCCTATTATCAATAATGAATATTCAGTAATATAATTTCTGCCGACTATGGCTGATTTACAGCATAAAATTCTAGGCAACAAGTTGTGTTGGGAAGGTTTTACATACAGTAAGGAAAGGGTAAACGCCGATTAAAGTATTTCATACTGGCGATGTGAGATAGTTTACACTAGACGTGTAATACCTTGGAGTGATAGGCCTATTTCACTGCAAGTATTATTGTACTC
Organism: Lepisma saccharinum; assembly: GCA_022664845.1. NCBI lineage: Eukaryota > Metazoa > Arthropoda > Insecta > Zygentoma > Lepismatidae > Lepisma > Lepisma saccharinum. The sequence goes on along the minus strand of JAGDQP010050593.1, from coordinate 2,167 downwards.
TATTAGGGAAATCGTATAATTACAGTGACTATTTACACTGTAAAATCATCAGTTGTGTAGAGATATTGTTTTCTTTATCAACTGGAATGCACTTCCATTCTCCAGCGATCTGACCATCAGTGTTTACCAGCTTTATTAATTTTTTAGCCATATCGTTTCAACATAATTGTTTTTACAGCGCATTACTTTGTCCCGCGCCACTATGTCTTCCTCCACTCTGTCCCGCTCCACCATGTCCCACGCCACTTTGTGCCACACCATTTTGTTTAATTTAATTTAATTTATTTTCTTTCAGTAGGGTTATATTTAAGCTTCTCTACATTGGATTTTCATCATTATATTACAGAAAAACATCAGCTTTATGCCCTACAATTAATACATTTAGTTAATGTACAAACAAAGATATTAGAAAAAGAGAAAGGAATATAGGATAATAGGAGGACGTAGTTGAAGTGCAGCATTAGTATTCGTAAACTATTTGCTCCAATTTATTTTTAAATGCGGCCAGCTTTCTCTCCGTTCTGCAGCTGGATGGTAGTTGATTCCAGACCCAACTTCCTAATGCACACAACGTTTTGCAGCCATATTTTTCTTTATTACTTTTGGGTACGCGTATACTGCAGGTAAGATAAGGTAAAATGATTTGTATGGGCGGTAACAGCAATATACTGCAGGTGTTATTGGATCTCAAACTGGTATATTGCAAGTTATTTGAAAGCATTATTTTGTTTATTAGAATGTGTTTTTCAGTATGAATTGTCTGGTGAATTCTTAACAGAAATAGATATTTTTGCCTTGATTCAATTGTAGGTAAACGAAATTTAGTTCTACCTGCACCTGTTTCCCGCCACTATGTCCTGCGCCAATTTGTCTGGTGCCATCTTGCCCCGCGCCATTTCGTCCCGTACCAATTTGTCTCGCGCCAATTTGTCTTGCTCCAAAATGTCGCAGCTTCAAAATGTCTCGCTCCATTTCGTCTCAGCGTCATCGCGTCCGCTCCAAACGGTCCCACGCCATCGCAGTTTGCGCCAATTTGTCATAGACCCTATCAGCTTATCCCATGAGTAATGTCGTAGTTTTGCGCCGTGAAGAAAATAACGATAACTTAGCTGAAATAATACCGTTAGTTACGAAAATAGTTTCAATCCGACTACTCAACACACTGCCATCTGTCAACCAGTTTTTGAATTCCTCGCTGAAAGAAATCACAGGTTTGGAGTCAAAGAACTGGGTCAGTTTTCGTCGCACGTCATCCTCATTTTCCAGTGTTTTGCAGGCAGCGAAAAAGACAGTAGTCTGTTGATGCAAGATCTAGTAAAAACGCCATGCAGGGGGGTTTCTGACAGTTTTGTTCCTCGATCTTAGCACAGGTCTTTCTTGCCGTATGTGGGCACACTTCAGCACCGTGAATAAACACATCCTTGCGATTAACCAAAGCAAGGGTGTGTTCATCAAACAATGCAGTTCGTAGGCATTCATGCTACTGCTAGTACAGCTCAAAATGGTTACGTGGCAATAGCTCAAAGTGGATTATCCCTCTGATATCCTACAAAACAGTCAACATCACCTTTCACGGGTGGAGCCCTGTTTTGGCACAGTTCTTGCGCCCTCCCATTTAGGTACCCACTGGCATTTGCGTGTAATATTATCGTAGAGAACCCACTTTTCATTCCGTCACCATTCTGTCCAGCAATGGCTTAAGCCTGTGACGTGTGAGCGGGGAACTGCATATGTCAACTCGCTGCTGCTTCTGCTGAGGGGTTAACGTATGAGGTACATGCTATGAATACTAGATATCACAATATCCAAATTCGTTTTAGTTTCATTAACCCACCACACTTCAATCAAGAGTGGTAATTAATAGACACATTAATTAATGGCCGCCATCTTCATTTTACGGATGCTTAGGTAAATTGAAGTTGATGAATATATTTCAATGGTCTGAAATTCAAGTTGAGGAGGTCAACATCTGAAGACAGCTAAATCTAACCATAAATAAAGATATTTGAACTAATGGACGCCATATTGAATTTGAAGAGTCCTTGAGTTAAATTAGAATTGGTAAATATCCTTGATCTGAAATTGAGATTCAGAAAGTTACACCCTGAAAGTATATGCACAAGAAAGTTAATCAAGTCTGGTAATAAATAAAGACATTTGAATAAAT
>JAGDQP010050590.1:0-14203 GCA_022664845.1 Lepisma saccharinum | reverse complement strand
TAAACTTTGTAAACTTAATTTTGTATGGGCGATTTTTAGTAACTGAATTCGGTCAGTCACGATTATGAATGCGATGCTAATAAAAATTCAGATCCATGCACCAGCCGGGATTCGAATCCGGGACCTTCGAGTCGCTTACGTAGCCCCCCAACCCACACGGCTACCAGGTCGACGTCACATGTACGTATTTTTTTAGATAGTAACTCAACTCTTTACATATGTGTGTTTACTACCTTATTTCTTTATTCCACAAATCTCTTAATGTAATCAAACATTCATATTTCTTACTTCAGAAAGTAGCGAATTTGATGCGTATTTTGTTTAAAACTTACTGTGCTATCCTCTATTCTACTGTTCTCATAATTCCTGAACAACTCCCTAGATATCGAAATAGTAAAAATCCATTGCCAACCGTCGCACTGTTCCCATTAACCAAAAGTTAAGTAACCAACAGTTAAAACGCAAATGAAAAACGGATATTAAAGTTAGAGTTCAGGTTAACTTTAACTAGTAGTTAGTTAACTGGAAAGATAACTGGACAATGAGAAACTAGCCCTTAAGATACTGTCCGTGGTTGTTGTGGCAAAAAAGGTGTCATCCATAACTGCCGTCATTGGTATTTCTCTGCATGGCGGCAGATTTTGCCTCTTCATCTACTTCGAGTGCGTATTTAACAAAATAATAATAATGTTGATTTTCTTTACATTTTTTGGATTGCTGGTTGTCGCTTGGCGTTTATAGAATTGTGTGGATTATTTGGAGTGGAATATAGCGTACTCACGCGGACTGATCCATATTTATTTATTTCAGTCTTATTTCATAGTTTCAAATACCCTGCAAGCATTACATTCTGTAATGTTTCATTTTTTAGCTGCCACGAAAGGCGCTTTACCCCTTCCTGACGGCTATTTCATTGTAACCCCTTTTGGTCGTTGTACCCGTTACTTCTTAATGTAATTTCATATTTACTCAACTTTTTTCTTCTAGATTCGATGTACTTTTCTAGTGGGGGTTAGGTTCGTCTGTATGGCTGCAGTTTCGTAGTTGAACACGCTAATACTACGTTTTTATTGATCGAGAGAGAAAAAGAGCCGTTTATGTTAACCAAAATGTGAAAGATTATGGGAAAGCGGTCATGTTTGCAACGTGTGTCAGTGTCAAAGTTTGAAATATCTCGTTGTTTTTTTTTTGTTTTTTTTGTTTTTTTTTTTTGTTTTTTTTTTTTTAAAGAAAAACTTGGACATGGGCCTTTTCCGGGTTTTAGAAATAAAATGTGAATGGATGTAATTGCAAAGTTGGTATAGACCTCAGTATACGGTGTGTCAGGTTTGGAACGAGCTTGTTCTGTGTGTGTGTAAGGGTATAACCTCACTTAATGGTAAATGCCCTGTTTTCAAGCGACTTTCCACCGTACATAGGTGAGATTGAGGAAAATGCGAGAACTACATTTGGGATGGCCTCACTCATCCACCTGAGCAGGGTCTGATTTTTTAAAAAGATCTGTTCAGGCCTTTAGATGATTTTGGCTCAGGCCGAATGGATGATGATGGAGAAATTGTGGAATAAAGAAAGTGGGAAAACCCTGAGAAATCCCACGCGCACGGTATTTATCCACCAAAATATCCATATGGGCACACTCTGGAATTGAACCAAGAACCACACATACGAGAGGTGGGCGCTCCACCACAGAGCCACCGTGGCTGAGCAGGATCGCACTTGCCGCTCAACCTTCCCAGTGTCACTTGGCCGTCCAGTAAACCCACCAATTACCAGACCACAACAGAGAGGGTGATCATAGTGCTGGTTATTTTTTAATCCGTCCTGATTAGCTCTATCGTGTGGATAGAAAGTGCTGTAATGGTGTAGAAGCTGCAGCCTCATCAATTAATAACCGAGCGGCTTTAGCTCAGCTGGTCTAGCTTTGGCTTAGCAATCGGAAGGTTCTGAGACCGACCTCAGCATCGTCCATCCTGACAGTTTTTAAATAACTAGGCCCTAGTCGAGTACCAACATCCTTTCCCTGACCCTATAACGACCTGTGACTGAGATACATAAAGGCCATAAGTAAGTTCAAATTTATCAATAGTATCATTCCGCCTCATAGCGAGTATTTCTGTGTTTAACCGAGTGCCTCAATTAGTGACCGTGGAGGTTAGGTACGGTTATGTATCTTTACACTTTCGTTTATTTGTTTAAAAATACTGTAAAGATACATAACCGCACCTAACCTTTCCAAACCTTCACGTTCTCATGGTCACTAATTAAGGAAAAGTCGGGTTTAACCGAGTACTCAGTTAAACTCCACTTCTACCCATCTTTGCTAGATCTTGGCATTACTTTGTGTACCTGTCGTGAATTTCTGGTGTACGTGTCGTGAATACAAAATACAAGAAGCAGTTGTGAAATATTAGTTGTTTAATATTTGTAAGTTGCATGTTATTGTAATATGGTTTGATAAATTCTCAAGGTGTTTGTTTTCCTGTCTGAAGTCTAAAAAAGGAAGAGAAATAAAAAAAAAAAAAAAAAAAAAAAGTTAGGCGTGGGATGAGAAATACTTTTTTTTATATATTTCTGTTCTCCTATATTGCATTCAGAAATAACTATATGTGCATTACAATGCTGTAAAAGGTAATTATTTTTTTAAAATAAACATGGTCTTTCAATAGTTTTTGTGTTGTGTGTTCCCAACTCCCGTATTATGATAGCAGTAAAGTACATTTGTGGTGAAGAGTGGGTTTCGCTGTCTTCTTTTTTAATGTCTCTTAGTAAAAATCGTTGGAAATTGATAATTTATAATTACCTGATTTCATTGAGTTGCAGGGAATAAATGTAGCAATATTATATATGTATTCAAACATTTCGTATCATTTGCTTATGTATAATGTAGCATTGCATTGTAGCAATGTAGGAAGTACCTTTATCTTGTAATAGCTTTAAATGTTTCTGGAAATGGGAAATAAAGAAGACAGAGACCCGTTCGTAAAGTACTTCATGACACTCAAATTAAATTTTTTACAGCGATGATGTGTGTTTTCAAGATTATATAAAGTATGGATTTCCTCTCCTTGGAACCAAAAGGTACTGTGTCCACTTTTTGGCAAGATGGAGTTAACACTGCAGTCAAAGACTTAGTAGTGAAGGGCATCAACCCGAAAAGTACTATCTCACAAAACGACCTCCAAGTTGATAGAAATGTAATTAATTTATATAGATTTTGAATGGAACTTTAAATATTTTTTTTCCTCAAAAGTAGCTGAAGTAGACATGGTACCTTCTGGTTCCAAGGTGAAGATTTGTTCTGTTGACATGTTTTAATTTCAATAGGCTATCTTATGATTATCAATGTACGATTTACAAATCTCGTTCCAACTCCGAGTTAAGAGGAGAGCTCACACCTATGCGTAGAACAGATTTAATTTCGTAAGTGGATGAGTAAATTTGATGAACCTCGGTATGTCCATTGATATGATTAAGAAATTTCTGTATTAGTTTGTTTTAATGCTATATATAAAATTAATGGAATTGTACATCAAGGTGTCAAGTGGTTGAAAGTCGTAAAGCGAGTTTATAGCTTTTAGTGCCAGTCCTGATGAAGAAACCAGCTCTATAAATATACTTTTAATGCGTCTAGGTGAAAGAATATGCTTCTATTAAAAAAGAAATTGCTATTCCATTGGTTAACACATCATATTTTAATTAAATACTACATCTAGTTTGTACTACAATGTGCCTGTTGTTAAGGTAAAGGAGGAAATGTTATAACTTGATTTCAAGCAGCAGCCTCTAGGCCTGAAGTGGATATACAATTTCCTGGAGTTTCGCAGATCACTCCCACCTCCCATTAAAAACATCGGGTGCGTTTTTCAATTTGTAATTATGTTGTAAAACAAATATTCTTTAACTAAGATTTGGTAGATAAATTTTACCCAGTTAATTTCCTTACAATCGTTATTTGTGCTGTATCCTGTAATTCAGCTTGAATGGAGTTCTTCCAATAAAGTGTTTTCTTAGCTTTATTTGTTTACAAATGCGTAACATTGACGGAGGTTTTGTAACAAACAGGAACTGGGGAGGGCAGCAATTGTATGCACTCTGTAGCTGAGAAAAGATCACATCGCTGTTCGGGGCAAAGAAGGTGAAATATGTGCGTAGATTTTTAACTGACAATTTAACAAGTAGTTGTGGGCTAGTGATGTGAGAATGGAAATTAAATGCTCAATTTAAAGGCCGAAATTTGAACTACTAACGTGGAATGTAACAGCGGCTAGAAGAGCGTAAAAGAAACTAACCGTATGTAATATATGGACGTAACATTAAAATTAGCTAAGCAAAGATTGCTGATCTGAGTCGCACATCGTTTATTGAGTTCACCCAAGACAAGGGCGTAAAGAAACATAACTTTGCATAATCGCATCTAACGTAACTAAATAATCCACGTAACCTAACGGGGCATATCTCATGTAACCTGGGCGTAGTTGAAATAATACATCAGCACATCTTTAGTTATTTTAGACCTCCCCCTTACTAAACAAACTAACAGATGGCCTAACGCCTAGCAAAAATAAGCAAATCCTGATCCCCTCTCCTTTGGATAATATATGAATATAGCTAATACTAACTTGAACGACCCCTAACATTAGTTAAACGTAATTTATTAGATGTCACATTACTCACAAACAAAACGGTAATAAGAAACTCAACCTTGCCTTTTGGATATTGTACCTGGAAATGAAGTAAGCAAACTCCGAGTAAAGTGTGTGTAAGTATTGTGCTGAAGCATAAAAGTACCTTTTTAAATTGAGAAAGCTAGATATAAATCATATATTGTTTTTGGGTTAACTATAGTAGTACTGGACCAATTTTTAGAAATTTACAGGATGAATTGAAATATTAGTGTTGTTTGTGATGAAATGTGGGTGACATTAAAAACGAATAATAATGTTGTTGTAGTGACTTTTAAGACGCACTGCATGTGGTTGCAGAAGGGACTACTTGGCGTAGAGCTACAGTTGTTGTCATGTGGATGCGGGTAAGGCAGTGTTGAAATGGCGCGTGTTTGTGATGGTTGTGACATTGCGTAAACCGCACGCCTCCCATCAACATGGGCTTGGGTGCCGGCAGTATGTAATGTGTGAGTTTAGTTTGGGCCGGCACTACTATATAAATGCCTTGTTTTGGATGCCGGAGGTGACATTGAATGAAATAGTAAAAAGCCGAGTATATAATAGATTGTGTTAAGACGCAGAACACTGTATGAACGGAACTTGGGAGAGTAATCAAAGTTTTATCTTCTGTGAAGTTTGAAACTGTAGAAACGGGTGCAGATATTGCAAGTAGTGGTCAGAAAACAGAAATGTTTTTCATGAATACACGTTGACTCCACCTTAGGAAGTAACTCTACCATTCTGTACGTACGTATAAGTAAGACTGTTAAAAAGAACATTGAATTTGACTACTAGCCCGCAAGTCTTCGCTTACTTGGCATTATTGTTTTGCGATAAGAATTCCGTTGGGTTCATTTTCAGAACTCTACCGTTTTCTGCAGAAGTGAGATGAGGTAGGAAGTGAATTGAAATCATATAATCCCATCACTAACCCGCCTTCGTTCACTCGGCATTACTGTTTTTCGTGAGAAATAACCCTTTGTGACGCAAGTACACATAAGTGAAAGCAGGTAGTGTTAAAAACCTTCGAATTTGACCACTAAACAGACTTCACTTTTCTCGGCATTGTTTTTTTTTTTTTTCAGTAACAGCACCTGTTAGCCCCGCTTTTGTGTCGTAGCTTTACCATTCTGTATTTAAGTAAAAGTAAAAAAATTACAATGTGACTACTAACCCGCCTTTGTCTTCTCGTTACTCTTTGAGTAGTACTCGTCGGGTCTGTCTCTGGAACGTAACTGTACCATTCTGGACATAAATCAGGTACCGTTGAAAAATCGAATTTGACCGCCTTCGCTGGCTCGGTATTTTGTATGGTATTTGGATGGGTAAATTTTGTATTTTGGAGTCATTTTAGTAACTAATGACTTCGGCCCGTCTCGAGTCCATTAGCTGCTAAGTTTCTAAAATTTACAAATATCCATGCTCCAGCCGGGATTTGAAACCGGTTCGAGTCGGTGCCAAAGGATCGCGTGTAGATAGTGGAGAAGCACCCATAAAATGAGTTTATTATCGCATCTTTAAGCTGTGAGGTAAGGGTGAGGACAAGAATAAATGTAGCATAAAAATGTATGACGACCACTTACACCATCTGCACGGAGAAAGACGTTACACATAATTAAGAGCAATCAGCAGTAAGGTGTTTTTTTATATTTAACACAAAGGTTGCAACACTGTTCGCACAATAATAGTTTTTATTGGTTTGCTACACTGTCAGCTTAGTTACTTCTTTCCAGATATGGTAACATCGCTACTATTGGTAACTAATCTGAGTGGATGGATTCATTGATTAGCAACTGGTGTTGCGAGTTTCCGTCGGTGACAGAGTGGCGCTAGGGATGGAAATTGTACGGTAATTACCGTATTTGTACGATAATTTCATCGTCTGTACGGTGTACGATCCAAACTTGAGTACCGTATGGAAATATACGGTAATTTTGAATTCTCAGATTCTCTCTAAATTCATATTTATTGATACGTTTTACCTCATCATCGCGGTTGTAAAAGAACGGAGGGAAAATAATAGAATGGCATGTTGTCGACAAAATCGAAAACCTTCTGCTAACTATCTGTTTCATCTATTGTTACCGTACCGCATAGTACATGGTTCCCTATCCCTACTATCATGTCTTCGTGACTCCTGTGCTGGAAGCTTAGTTACGAGAAGAAACGCCGGATGCACTTTCAAAGCTGGCCGCTCAGCAGGGCGCATACATTAACCCTGACTGCTGAAAATTTCTTTCTGCCCTGAGGGGCCTGGAGTCATGTCTTATCTCTGCGAAAGCACACGGAAAACGAGAAAAGAGTTTAGTTCGTTGCGATGTCAATATTGCCATCCACCTGGAAAGTTTAAAGTTTCTCTGGTAGATAATTATAGTGTACTTGTCATCTGAGTCCGGGATAGACTGCGGGAGAAGATGTTGGAAGGTAGATGGCCAGGGCCTATATTGTAGGTACCATCCCAGTATTTGCCTGGTATGACTGAGGAAAAAACTGAAAAAACCTCAGGATGTTCGGTCGCCGGGATCGATCCCAGGACTTCCCAAATGCTAAGCCAACTACAAGTATCTACCGCTTGGTCTCACAATACGAAAGTAAGACTACAATGGAAACATTGATACATAAATTGCATCATCATGTGTAGGAAGATTTGTCCTCTGCTCTGAGCGAAGGCATTGTTCCACATGAATATCAAATATAACTACGATTACATTCATTCCATAGCCACCAAAGCTGAAACGGATCACTGGGTCAATTTTTGAACTCGGTGGCCGGTTTTTATACTCGGGACCCGGTGTGACCCGATGGGCAAACCAGAGATTTCAATTTTTTATTTATTATACTAATTTTGTAGATTTTTATGATATTCAGTGAAAATCTTGTTTTATATTGCAGATATGAGTTACATGGATTTAGGCGCATACTTTTCAAATATCTTAGAGTTTACGTATTTGTAGTCATTCTGAATATTTCTGAACGTAAAATAGTGAAGTGGATCGTAATCGTATATATCCTCACGTAGGCTTGAAAAAATACTTAAATGTTTGTCAGTAACACTTATTTAAATAAATTTTATATTTTAAATAAATATATATATATATATATATATATATATATATAATAAATATTACCCTATATATAATAATAAATTATTATTATCATTTGAATGAGTGTGTACGGTAATTTTTGACAAAATATGGTAATTTTAATGCTCGCGTACGATATTTTCGATTTCAACAATTTCCATCCCTGGCTGGTAGTATCGAAATTCGAATTAATATGGAGGATACTCATCTTCCTGTAAAGGGTATATAATGAACCCGCTTGAACAGACTTTTGTTTAGATCGTCATTCATCATATGAAATGACGTCACCAGTATTCCTCCGCATGGATCCATATGTGTGTGTAAATCAAATTGAGTACGTATCTATGTAAATTACTATTAAATATGACTTTTCGAAACTGATTTTCTGTTGCTGTCCATCGTTAGCTGAAGTGCGTATGTAATTTATTTGCAAGGGAATGTGTGGTATAAAGCGTACATATGGCAAAGTATGGCTCAATAGCTGGCTGACGTAAACTGAACTTTATCTATGACCCACCCCGTCGCTTGATATTGTATCAAATTATACTTGCACGCATCCGAAGTTATGCAAATAACAACATTCGAAGTACATTTAACTTTATCTCAATGAAATAGATGAAAACCATTACTAACATTTTACCACGGTTAACGTTAACCCCAGTTCATTTTATGTAAACGGTAGTTACCGTTAACGCGGGTTTCAAATTTAACTAGCGTCAACTTACGACGGTTATCTTGTAACGTTAGTAAGAAACGACTGTCTAAACGCAAGTTAGTTATTGGGCACGAATCACTTCGTGAGTTTATTTCTTTCTTTATCGAAATATATAGTATAATAGTGGTGCGTACTACTTTTAAAATATAAAAGCATGATGGCAGGACTAATCAACAAAATTTGACGCTACAATCAATTAATTTGTGTTCATTTTATATAATTTAATCCTCTCCCGTGTAACAAGCAGATTCTTTACTCAACCACGGAAACCTCAACCTGTTTCTTTACAGACAATGGTAGTACAAGCACGATAACCTAGTTCGGTAGTCTGAACGCAAGTTAGTTTTACCATCGTAAAATGCTAGTAATCTAAACAAGGCATTAGCATATTCATACACAAGAAACGCTTTTTGTCTTATCTGTTTCTATTCGTAGTGTGTTGAAAATTATAATAATATTTTATTTTCATTTAATTGGGGATCATTTGAATACATCAAATTGATTTACAGACGCCTTGAACACACACACAAACATTAGCGACAGCGATTTATTATTTGCTTGCGGACTGTGCACTGCATTTGTGAGGAATGCACAATTTTCCACAACACTAATCAGAATTCGTTTAGGCTATGAGAAATTTAGAAATCTTTAATAGTTTTTTGTTTTGTTTTTTAACTTAACGATCCGATTGTAAACGGTTTGTTAAATTTGTCACGTTAAGCGTTGTTGAAATGGAAAATTAAACACACCGTAAGTTATCAAATGGTTGAGTTTAATTTAATCGACGTTGGAGAAACGGACCATCAGTTGTGCTATAGTATTGTTTAGTTTTAGATCAAAAGCGTCTATGAAGCGTATTTGAAGCTATGAATGAAAAGAGAAAACTGTTACAAATAAAAAAGTGACAAAACGTTTCCAAACAATGGTTTTGACACGCTCAGAGAAGCTACAAATTTTCATACATAGCTAAAATTATCCTCTATTACTTTACCGCCCTCTAACGTAAGTATGCAAGGTGCTTCTACACATGAAATTGGATACATATTTTTATGTGAGAGAACTGTTTACTACCATACTTGGTGATAGCACTTAATCGAGAAATTAGTATTACTTTGTATGATCCAAAAACTTTATATGAGGAGTCGCCTACAGACTGAGAAGCATTATGGAATCAATTAAAAGAGAAAGTCCCGTCAGAGTCAAACTCTTTGGAAAAGCCTTGCAAGTAAACAAATTTTTCATCAGTTGTGTTTCTCTAATCAACAATCCATTGGAAAATTAGTGTTTGTTTCAACATACATATTATCATCATCATCAGATGAACGTACAACGATTCTTCACCCAATGGGCCAATGCTTCACATGTAATGGGGTTGTTTAGTGAAAGCTAATTGTAGGTGGCAGCACCAACACTCGCACCCTTCGCTTTCCGCTTCTATTTTGTTCTTCCATAAGAATAGCATTGTAGGAACTAAGGTTTATTTACAATTTTCTTTTAAATATTATTTTATTGTATTGACGTTTCTCGTTCGAATCGTGAAGAGAAGCATTTCAAGAATCCTTTCCAGCCAAGAATGGCTTCTGAATGCTCAACTTGGGCTCTAAAATCTCTTAAAGAACAATGAGCAAACGAGGTGCTCTGGTTGTAATGTAACTTTGATGAAATGTTGAGTCAAGATTACGAGGGCAATGGTGATAACCCAGAAACAACGTTAACTGTGACTATCAAAACTCGTTTTTTTTCTTCCTACACAGTTTGTGTATTACCGGTACTGTTCTCAATTCCCCCTTATTTAGTATTATATAAGAAGGGTTATACACAGCGACATGCGCTCAATTGTTACCTAGCACTCTACCAGTAGAGGCTATGATAATGCGATATTATCCGGTAATTCATGTATGAATTTTAATACCTTTATATGAGCAGGGACAATAGCGAACAGGTTATCTCTCAGGATTTTATTTAGGGGATGTAAGTAGAGTTGGAAAAAATTCTACCAATTTTAAACCGTAAATATTTTTAATTGTGAGATGTGCTCGAGAATTTGTTGGTGACACACCCTTTTTTTTTTGAAGGGGTATATAACAGAATCCTGATAGCGAAGTTTCCATTTTGATGTACTTATATCCCTTGCACTTACATTATAAAACACTATTAAATGAGGAAATTTACTTACGAGTCCATTTTTAACATTAGAAATTCATACATCATTTCCTCCGCATAATTTGAAGATCCATTAGCGATTTTGTTCTTCTGTTAATGCTTTACGCAAATATACTTGTACACGCTTCTATACATTAGGTGCAGAGAGTCAATACAAACATTACCGAGAGTGTATGTTATGTGATTCTGCCAACCCCAATGTGGGGTGTCATCCCCAATAGCTCGAGTACATATATACCGTATATGTATATATGGTTTGTACAGTTGCAATATATAGAACTAACTAATCGTTTTCCTCACCAGTGATATATCTTGTGCAATGCATAATTTCGTTAAATTATAACAAGAATCCATATATTCTTATAAAGTTTTAAACTGGGGTAACCAGATTATTGAAAATAATAATAATACCAGTCTTAAAGTTTTATTATTTTAGCTATATATTTCAATTAAAGGTTGAGATGGGAAATTATATATCTTCAGTCACGCTTAGTTATTGATAATTAATGTTATCTCGTAATGATTTTACTGGTTTTGTGCTTTTTCAATAAAGTATAATAAAAAAAATCATTTACTTTGGTAATGGCGTCGATAGATTTTGCTGGAAGTTTCGTTGCTTGCTTGAGTTTCCTTTATATCGAAAGTTGACAATATCCCTTTTCTGATACAACGTTAGATATATCGCGACTTCCAGAAGCCAGACTAGGTATGAACGGTCGATTCTGCATCATTCTAATAACCTTATATGGTAATATGTAAAGGTTTAGGCTGTGACGTATTGGGGCTCTTTGTTACTATATGCATGTCTATAATGTCGATTTATATTACTGTTCCTATTATCCATATAAACTTTATGGACTATTACGTGATTAATCTGAGTCATTTCGCAAAACCTCATGTGTAAACTTGGTTTTCTACTGCTCGGTAGTTGAGCCGGAGCACCAGAAGCAATGTCGACTTCGAAGTGTCAGCTCCACGTCGGCTGATCTAGTTATTTCCCGCGTTTGCATGTAAGAAGGGTCAGAGGATAAACGTATTTGACGTCTTACATATATCTGTATAAACGACCCTGACCCTTAGCTCCTGAACATTTCTTTCAAGTGTTAAACCTCGTAGTTATGAATTATCTAAAACTGTGCTTCGTTGCAACTGAAAATCGAAAGGAAGCTTGAACGCTTTGTGTGTGACGGGCAGATACACGCGGATGGATACATTTTTATTATCAACCATAACTGACGTTGTGTGCTGCATCGTATGGAAAACTATCCTAAAATCGTGGTGTACGGAGCTGTTCAGAATAAGTTGAAAATGTCATGGCAAGTCGTTGTGAAACACTTAATTTGTAATATTTCTTCAGTTCATTTCATCTTAACGCTGCAACGTAGTATATGGTTTGTCTTTGCTTGCCAAACCAACTAGCCTCGCCTGGTGGAAAATCGTTTATGTCAACTTTCCAATGTGCGTTAAGCCCCTCGTACACGATTAAATAAAGCTTGAACAAGAGCGTTGAACAAGCAATTGGATGAAAATGACGTCACGAGTCAGAGACTCCACACAGGAAATCTCTTGAATTCAAGTCTTCTCATACAATTCGTCCTATTTTTATTGAATTCAACGCAGTGCTCTACCAGTCACATCGCTGGTGACTTGAACACGTGACAACTGTGCTTCCGGAATGCTAAAAATTAAAATGTGAACATGGAGCAGGGAATTTTTAAGCCCTTGTTTTTATGATGCGAAATAAAGATATCAGAAAATCAAAATAAAATAAAATAAAATAAAGTATCCCTACAAGAAATTCCATCGCATGTTGCTGAGGTAAAGTGTACCTGATGTTTCTTCTGTAGTTTTTGTAGAATCACTATTGCAATAGAAATTGATACAGAGGTTTTACTATAATTCCTAATAAAGTTTGTATTGTATTTAGAAGCAGTAGGATATTAATATTGAAAGTGCCACTGAGTTGCTCATAATTTATGTGGAAAGGTCGAGTTTTTATTTACTGTATGTAGGATGCTCAGAGCTGCTAAACATAGAAGTATCTGGGTACACTTTACTATACGACACAAAACAATGTAATCTTTTCCAACGTATATGAAAGTGTTGTAACTTAATATATAACAAAGTTTCGAGTCATGGAAGTATTAAATTAGAGTGAAATAGCGAAAAGTACTTAGAACTACTTACTTAAAGGGAATATATTAATTTGCAGCACAAGCTTGATTAAATTTAAACACTAAAACCATGTTTTAACGACAAGAATGACTTAGATAGGTAGAACGCATTCTCATTCTTTAATGATACTAATAAGTGTTGAAGTGAGCAAGTCCTTGTATTGATTTCGTGGCGTACTTGGTTAAGGTGCGGTCAATATAGTTATTTTTATCTTTAGTGGCAGTGGTTCGAGCCCCGTCAAAGAAATTAGATATTTTTTTACTTTCACTAAATGCAGTTGTAACTTGAATGTAATAGCTATAAATATAAATGTTGCATCTTACATGATTTTTTACCATGATGCTTTAAAATTGAATTCGAGTACTACGGGAATATACGTACTATACGAAATGTAACTACTAAAGGGGAAAATATGGCTAATGGGGCCTATAGCTTACATGAGCTCAAACCACTTGTGTCCCCAAGTGGAAATACTCGCCCTGAACCAATGTTGCCTAAAAGCTTAAATAAATTCAAATTGAAATACGTTTCAGCTATAAACAAAAGTATTGTCGCATGTCTATAGCTGATATTTCTTTTTTCAGAAATAGTTATATTGAAACGCCTTATAAATTCGCTGACTTGCAATGATACGCAGAATTGCGAAACGTATTTGTGTGAAAAATATTGTCCTGATATCCAGCCAAACAAAGGTGTTATACAATAAAATAAATTTTTTGTAGAAAAAATTCTGTACAAAAATTGCACCAAGTTGTAAAGTTGCCTAGTTTTCCCCAGCAAAGGGATTTTTTGTAACCCAAGGGGAGTTTTTAATTCTAGATTTTGGTAATAAATAATTGACGAATTTAATGAAAGATGAATTATTAAAGATGTAGACGAGGATCAATTCTATTTAAAATGTATTGTCACATTGTTTCTTTAATGATTTGACTTAACTTGGTTCTGTAAACTCAAACTGTTATCAATGAATGTTAAATTATACACTTTTTCAAACAGTTAGAAAACATATAATTTACTATTGGCCATCACTGCCCTCTGCTAGTAACTGAGTGAACTACATGATGGTGTAGTTATTTTTATTTCGAATTTAAGGCTGAATCCAGGTGGATTTTCCCGCCTTTTTCGTTTTACGTCAATAATTCAAATTTCAGTGGAGTAAAACAGAAATTAACTTTCACGGACCAAAGTTCGTTTCGTCCTTCAATAATGAGTACAATTAGTTTTAATAAAATATTAATAGTAAACTCAGGATTGTGTGCAGAAACTTTTGCGACAGAATAATGTCCCAGACATGCCTGCACACATTCCTGCATTTACTACTAGCATTTAATTAAAACTAATCGTACTCATTATTGAAGGACGAAACGAACTTTGGTCCGTGAAAGTTAATTTCTGTTTTACTC
>JAGDQP010050589.1:0-14203 GCA_022664845.1 Lepisma saccharinum | reverse complement strand
GTCCTGTTAGACTTTAATCGTTACGAATAGAAAGAAAATCTGCCCTTTTCCCTTCTTAAAATAACAAGAGCTCCTTCGTGATCATTTCCCACTTTCTTTACTCCTTCAAAATGTGGAAAAACAAGAAAAGTCGTTAGAATTTTAACGGTGAACATATTATTGGCAAGGAAATATGCTGTGTTGACTCATTTTCAACTTTGCATTAAATATAGCGTCACCTTGGAACCAGAAGGCACTATGTCCACTTTTTGGCAAAACAGTTAATACTGCATTCAAAGACCTTGTAGTGAAGGACGTCAACCCCCAAAATAATATCTCACAAAACGACCTACAAGTAACTAGAAATGTTAGAAATGAAATTAATTCATACAGCCTTTAAATGGAACCTCGAATTTTAGAACTGTTTTTCTCAAAAGTAGCAAAAGTGGAGATAGTACAGTAGCTTCTGGTTCCAAGATAACGATATATACTTTCTAATAAATACAATCGCACATGATGTCAAACAGGCGTCAGGTCAATAAACCTATTAAGCCACAGATATTTCAAATGCGATTACTAACAGAAAAAAATGGAACTGTGACAGTTTAGAAACGTTTTCGGATTCCCTTGGGTTGGACGTATCCACAACTTACTTGCATAATGAAATCTTTGGATTGATATTTGAATATTTTGATATTGCTGACAAATCCTTCCGAATTCGTGTTATATGTTAGTTCATGATTTGGATTGGGATTAAAATAAATGGAAAAGTTCCCCATGTAAACATGGTTAATGTGATATCCGAAATAACCATCAGGAACTACACAGACAATAATAATGTGATTACTATTTTCTTGCATTCGTCTGACATCAGACAGGGATGCATCAGTTTGGACAAAAAATGTTAGATTACCGCAAGGAAGTAGTAATCATGCTCTATTGGTGATACTACAGTGGAACCTCGATAAGTCGAATTCCTTGATATCTCGAATTTTATTCATCCCCTTCATCTTCCCTATTCCACTCCATGTTAATTTAACTCTACAAGTCGAATCTTGTTAAGTAAATACCTCGATAATTCGAAATTTTGTTGTTTTCTGGACGTGTCGTTCAACCCTAATAACTCGAAATCTCCTGCATGGGAACCTATACAAGTCGAAGTTACGGTATAAATTCCTGTATAAGTCGAAGTTTCATCCAAGTTAACCTTTGTATCTCAAAGTTTAAGGGCTAAACGATCTGATCCGAACGAAATGAGGCGTTAGATGCTCACGTCAATGCTAGTGGTGTCTCAGTATCTGTTAGGCCATGATCAGCAAGCAATTAAGTGTTTCATATGTTGGCGAAGCGAAAATGCTACTGAAATGAAGCGTCAGTTAGTTCCGACCCTCTATGTCAGGAAGTTTCAAGTCAAAATACAGTATTCGGTATCCTGGCCTGAGTCATAGCTGCCTAATGACCATGACATAAATTCAAATGCAAAAATCTAAGAGGTGATTGCGAATATTAAAATAAGAAAGAAGTTCCTATTAAACGCGGTTGATATTCCGATTCGTTCTGGAGATACGTTTCCAACTTGGAGCCTAAGGTCGAATACAATGCTTGATAAATCAGAAACGACCCATTGAATAAAAGATTTGTTTCAGGAAATTTGTTTCTAACAACATGGTGGATATCAGGAGTGAAAACACAATGTCAATGGGTTGTCAGTGTTGCCAGCCTGGTGAAACATTTAAATTTTTCAAATGGCACTACGTCATGTCATTGGGTATTTGGAATCCTCTAGAGATGAAAAATAACACATACGCGAAGCATACGCCGCAATGTTGCAAATTATGGATAAGGCATTAATGAATTCAAGGACTTAAGGCAACGGCTCAGGTCGGATGGATAATGTTGGAATGAATTGGTGGAATGAAGAAAGCGGGAGGAAACGGGAGAACTCCGAGAAAACACGCTCATACGGTGTTTGACCACCACAAAGTCCACATGGTATGACCAGAGAACAATCCTAAAACCCTTAGTAGAAGAGAGGATAAGGCATGAAATGAAATATCCTAATACAATGTAGTTATACAAGATCGCGAAAACCTCTCTATCCTATCCATAGTTTGCATCACTGTGATGTGTGCTTTACGTATGTTATCATCACTAAAACATGCAAAATACTAAATAACATAACGTAGTGCCATTTGAAATGTTTTAACATTATTCCACGTTGGCAACATTGATAACTCGGTGACATCGTGTTTTCACTCCTGATATCCACCATAATGTTGGAAACGAATTTCCGGAAACGAAATTTCCATTAAATGCATCCTTCCTGATTTATCAAGGACTAGTTCATTACCCGGCGTTGCTCGGGTATTTGTCTATCCCAATCTTCTGTTAGTCAGGAAAAGGAATTAATTCTATCGATGTCATTTTGGACATTTTATTTTTCACCCCTCATCACCTTCCATGCCGATGAGGGCTGAAATTGGACTTAAACGGCATCGGGAGTGTGAGTGTCACTATTCATCTCAGCGACCCCGAAAACTATAGATTCGACATTAATGTCGGTCGTTTTCGATAATTTTACATGTCACTCTCTTCTAACCCCTACAGTTTTTTTTTTCTTTTTTGTACAGATTGTAAGTGATATATGTACAAAGTTTGGTTGAAATTGCTCCAGGCGTTCCAGAGTACCTATTGTTAGGCGTCGACTTTGGGTTCCAAGTTGGAAACCCTTAAATTTTTGCTACACCTTCCATACGTTCATACACAGGGTGGAAAAAAATCAATAGACAAACTTCGGCGATGGAAGGGGTACAGTTTATAAAAAGATAAGGGAAAAAATCTTAGTGACTGGTGTGGAAATTCACCCACGTTTCGGAGCTACAGGCTGGCGAAGCGTAAGAAAATGAATTTTTAGAGCTTGAAATTCCCAATGCCTGGAACAGTAGAGCTGAGGAGGGGCTACGTCATAAACTTCAAACCTACTATATGCAAAAATACATGCAAAATTGTGCAATGGGTGCGCAGTGGACCAGGCGATTGTCGTAGGTCGAAATAAGGATGTATTAGAAGATTTTCCGTATGAGTAAATATGACATACGTAATCACCACCATCGAAACTGCAATGGTATTCTCTTTCGTTGATATCAAATAAACAAAATCATTCGTTGAAAGTACGTAATTCTTATCCCTGTTCGTTATGGAACCACTAATTTCTTTTAAAATTCTTTGTCATATCAAAGCTGTTTTGCATATCTACTTTCCGCAGAGGGATTATTGTTACCTGCTGGAAATTCTTCCTATTCGTACTAATTTTGACCCGCTATTACTTCAGAGAATTTCTGGAAATCCTCTACTTCCTGCGAGGAAGACATTACATCCACATTACGCAACTTGGAAATATGCATTTTTGGATAAAGCAGTTTTGAAGTCCCTGACAATACCATGCCGCCTCAGCCCTACTGTTAAATTTATTGGAACTATCAAGCTCTTACGCTTTCGCCAGCCTATAGCTCGGAAACGCGGCGAAATTTCCACTTCGGTCACCAATATTTAGTTTAAATACTTCCTTGTGTGTATATTTTCTTTCTGTAGCTCCAAGGTTGTCAAGGTGACTTTTGTTACACCCTATATATAGTTTTGCTTGGCTCTTTACAAAATGTCTGCTGAACAATTACTGGCATTGTGTTTCAAGAAATAAGAAAATTGTCTGTTTTTATCTTAACCTTTCAAAACAGAAAGATTCAGAAGAAATTAACTCTGTGCATTTGACTGAACTATATTTATGGGGAATAAGACGGTGACTAAGAAACAAGAACATGACGCAAGGCCGATGGAGACAAATAATTGCCAGACGAGGCAGATGGACTCAGAAACGAACTATTTGATGAAACTAAACTAAACAATTTAGATTAAATAATTATTGGCCATAAACCTGAAGGTTTGAGCCATCTGAATAATTATGCAATACAATAAAATGAGCTATCATCTTCATCTTCATCTTATTTCCTATTGGGGAAATTTGAGCCAATTAGAATTACAAACTACGATGACCAAGATGGCGGAACAAGTTGGGACGTCAGGCTTCAATTATGTTTGCTAAGGGCATCCCTGTGGATTTAATTGAATTAAGAACACAAGTCAAACAAATATCAGTTCGGTTTCTTTTTAGATGAAGCACTAACAATTCAACTATTGTTAAACATAAACTAGAAATTTACGAAACTTTTTTATCTGCTGACGATTTAGGCATTCTTTTTTGTTATCGGCCTGACTTTGGATAGAAAATACATAACTAACCTAACCTGTCTGCTTTTCGATTCTGTTGGATATAGATTTTATTATATGCATTTTATACGTTTTCCCACTCAACAATTCATTTCCTCTATTGCTTGTAAACCAATATTGTAACAAGTCCCACTGTCTACTAAATGAGCCTTGCCTATTGATCGTGGAGTTTTCATTGTACAGTCTCCTCCATTCTCCAGTCATTTCGTTCCATGTTGGACTGTATATTTTTTTCGAAAACTTATTTTCAAGCAATCGTAATTTATGTACAACTTCTAGGATCGTTCTCCAATTTTCGCAACCGTAAATTATTAGCGGCAGAATAACCGTTCTGTACATTTTCAATTACAATCTTTATATTAATCTCGAGGTTAAGAGTTTCTAGACTGAAATCAAACATTTTCTAACTTAAAATTAACTTAACTTAAAAATATAACTTAAATAAATTAAAATAAATTAAACTACTCTGCACGCAAAATTAATATCTATAATCCCATTAAAGGAAGATGCGAATATGTTGTATATGTTTAAAAACGCATATGCGTTAGCGGAGCATATGCCCCTCGCAACGCCCGTCCGTGATAACCTTAATTAAGGTGATAAGTCTTAATGAAGGAGATAACCACGGAATAAGTGTACAGTAGTACTTTGCGAGGGCCAGTAAGTGTTCAAGTCCAAGAACCTAGAAAGAGGTTGTGCCCTTATTAACAGGTGTACTGTGAAATCCTCTAGCATCAGTCAATAGGAAACCACTTTCTTGGTTCAATGAGTTTCTCGAAACATATACGAAGCCGAGCATTTGCCCCCACCACAGTTCCGTAGCGTCATCCACAAAGGCATTCGCTACAGACCAAGGATTTTGCTGGGGCCTACACACGTAAAATTAAATATCAACCATTGTCTCTGTCTGAGACTTAGATGCGTATTCCATAAACTTTAAAAATATTCATAGAAAAATGTTGTCATTGTATTTTAAATAATTATGAATTGTATTGCTTATTAGAACTCGTGAAACTAAAACGATTTTCGTATGTTTCTTTCTTTTGGAGATAATATAGCTGAGAGTTCTAATTGTCGACGACCCGTGTACAGTTGAAAAATTTAATTCCTTGTATTTTTGTATGGTTCTACAAGTAAAGGTAGCTAGTTTTCTATTGCTAGGCAACAGCATCTAGCGAATGCTCTTTGTTGACGTAAATTGTTTAGTACCATTATTGAATTAACAATGTCTAATAACTATACAGTCCATTATATTTCATAAACTATTAAACAACAATAACAACAACAATAATTATTATGTTTTCAGGAGGGAAATGTTGCTACCTCATTAATGAATGCAATCATCGTAGTACTGCATGACAAAAGTAAAAAAAAAAAAAAGAGTGTTCAATTGCTGAATTTTCATCATAACCAAGAATTCATTATGAACTCCGAAAACTGGTCGGCAAAGCAGATACCTCAGTGTGTGTGAAAATTCAGAATTTAATATTAAGTTGAGGCGTTTGCGCGAACGAAAGTCTGTTACAATTCGCGTGTATCGAGACAAACATCAACCAATTTGATTCCAGTCCGCAGAGCGGGTTGATGCTAAAATTTTGTTCCATAAATCCAAACAATGTTTAAGCGGGCGCTTGTAACAGCCTAGTTGCTGTTCCATTTTTATTATTTTTCTTCCCCTTTTATTTTCTTAGTACGTTCTGTTTCCTTTCTGTGTGTTCTCCTTGGCTCATTCTCTTTGTTTGGTTTTGTCACGCTTTGAGCGTGTTTCGTTTCATTTTTGCTTTGGTTTTCAGTCGTTATGTATTCAGGTTTTCATTAGTCACGCAGCATTGACTTGGATCTAGTGCTTGTTTTTGATTGAGTCCTAGTAAATGCTTAGCTCCGTGTCTCTTGCTGATTGGTGTGAATCAGCCTTCTTCTCCGTTTGATGGGAGAACTGCTCTCCCCGCCATGTTAGTTTCAGTTCCAAATTCTCGACCTGAAGGACGGATGTCTGGGCTTCCAGTCATTTTGCTTTTCCAGAGCCCTAACTACGAATGGTAACTATAAATGCCAAATTTAGTATATAGAAGAATATTTCGACTGATTTCGTCCAATCCTGTGAAATATATAGGTCTAGTAATCGTTGTAAGAAGAAAATAATTGATACGAGTGCTAATAAGACAGTACATCTCGACAACGTTAATTCCAAATTTCACGTCAAGAAAATTATCATTGTTTTATTTTGAGATTATTTGTCATAATGGGTAACATATTCTAAATTTCAGTATGGGGTCGCTATTCCCCGATTTTCTGCATTTCAAACATCGGAGGCTTAGATTCTAATAATCATATGCCTAAATTTTCGTCTCCAGTTTCCAAATCCTTTTAAAATTCCCGGTTAGCAATGTTAACAGCTACCGCATATCACCATTATTAGTCAAATTAGCGACGTTTGTTCAACCATTTTTGTGTACTGTTTTCTGATAAATTTTGAATTTAATTGTAAATTTAATAATTCGACATGCTTAGGTAACCTTGGTTTCAACTCCAGCCACTATTCTCCGTTCAATAGTCACTTTTTATAACATTATTTTCGCAAATTCAAGATTTATTCAGAACGTCATTTGTATAGAGTAGTAATCATCTGTAATGACGTCACGGCTATTTTAAGCTCAACTTGTTTCTTTCGTTAAGGTATGTTTTGACCAATAACTTCATTTCTGTAAGTAACTATGTGGTAAAACTTTTCCAAATTGAACAACAATGATTTTGGAATAACTTGTAAAAATTTCAACGAAATTCATTATTTATTATAGAAATTATGGACATTTATATCTGACAAACCAACTTTCGTTTCGGCTTAATTCAATGTATACAAGATAGACGATTCAAATTTGTTTGCTTCCTACAGCACAATAGTAATTCTGTTTTGATTTTTACGAATTACAAATTCCGAAAGCTTACCATATGTAAATTGAGTTGAATAAATTGAATTTTTATATTTCTTCGAACTATCTTGTGTTTCTGTTCAATGAACGTAGTATGGAAACCTCTCAGTTAACTAGGTACGACTTAAGGCATTAGTTGATAATCCATATACAGTGTATAATAATATTCATGATGTGCAGTGATTTATTGAATGTTCGCCATGATATTCATCTGAATTTAATTACGAATCGTTACGTGAAGTTTGACGGTAATCGATACTAAATTATTTCTCTGTTCCGGACTACAGGTGTAGGCCCTACTAAAGTAAAGGAAAGACATGGTCTTTTGCCACCCTGTAGACTTCGAAGTGAGTAAAGACGTAGTATGAGTCACATATGAATTTGATATGCGTATGATCGTTTGAGATTATTCCCAAGTATGGATTTGCGTTTTTCTTTCTTAATCTATCGCTAATCTGAACCAGCTGGTACTTCAGAGTATGAACCGACGATCTAGTTTAAAAAAAGATTGGAGGGGTCGCCTTACCGGTATTTCCTCCCTTGTTCTAAATTATTTTTTTTCTAAGCGATCACAAGGATCTCGAATCCTCTTTCCCAGATATTCTTAAATCTGGAAGACATTTCTGCGCCGCTCGTCTGTTGTGTAGAATATATTTGGAGCTAGAGTTTAGGTTAGATGCGTTGCGTGGGTACTCTAGGCTCCAGGCGACCCTAATTATATTTCTGGATTGTTTTGGTGTTGCAGTTTTGACTTCACCTAGCCAGGAATTGTGTGTGTGATCTTGGTGATCATGATCTTGGGTGTGTTTCACTCTCACGCAGATAGCACACAAACTTTTAGTAAGCTTGTACGAGTTTTGGCACTGCAAGTTTGCACAATGTTTGGTATTGCATTGCCGCAAACTTGCTACAATCTTGCAGCAAGCTTGACACTTGTCAAATACCAAACTTGCAACAAATTTTGCACGCCAAACTTGCTACAAACTTCTCTTTCTAGATAGCAAACCTGTCGCGGGAAAAGGTTACTATTAGCTGGAACTTGGGGTTCGAACCTAGAATCTTATATTTTGTTTGTAGTCCGTCATTCTACCCACTGCTCTATCGCGCCACTCCTGACTGTACTCTATTTTACTAGTCCTTTTATATTACGAAGATAGTTTAAGAAGTGAATTTGCTGATATTGGCTGAAGTTCGAAACTGTGACATCTGACTGATCTATTTTTAGAGTGATGAAGCTTCGTTGATTTCTCATAAGCGAACCTCCTCAGGGAAATCATAATGATGTTTGTACTTTACCGCGTTATGTAGTTTACTGACATATTGCGTTTTGAGTCTTTTTATTGCGTATAATGAAAGAAAAGAATTATCTACCCTGAATTGTTTAACTTATTTTCGGGAAGTGGGTGCAATTTTAAGAATTATGTAAAATTTAAAAAAAAAATACAAAAGAAAATACATCGAAGGAACTATACGTATATAAGTAAAAAAGTTTTGTTAAAAAAGATTTTTGTTGTGGAACCCCGGCGTTCCAGTTAGTAATTCAACGGAGAAATAATCAGTGTTAGAAAAAATCAAAGCTAGTCGGAAATTGGTTTAAACTAGCGTACACACTCGGAAATGAACAGCCCAGTTTGTTTGAGAAATGTCATCAACCCGAACAGCAAAGTACGCATCGTTATGATACTCTTGAGGTGAAAAATCTAGAGTTTGCCTTTTTCATAGCTGTAACACAGGATCAATAAGCTTTCCCAGTTTCGAATTCAAGCATACATGCATCCCATTATTTCACAAAGTGTCTTCGTAACATAAAAGGACTAGTAAAATGCACTTAATTCAGGCGAAGAACGGTTGAGCTGTGATTAGGGTGACGGACAACAAATAGATCTGAAGATTCTGGCTTCGAACCCCACTGCAGACTGAAACCTGTTTCAGCCACAGGCTCGACGTTTGTCTACCAATGTTTTTAAAAGCAGGATTTGCAGCAAATTTGTGCTGAAAGATTATAGCAAGTTTCGCGTGCATAGTTTGTCGCAAGTTTGACATTTGTCAACTAGCATGTTATCACAGAATGAGACCTGAAAAAAAAATGAAGGTAGGACGCAAATTTATTAACAGTGAGCTGAACACAAGTTCTAACAGGATGTTTGAAACTTTGATGCGAAAACTAGCAGATATGAAGTTTTGTTTTAAAGAAGTTTTGGTATGTTTTCCACCAGTGGAAACGACAATTAGTATTTTTATGAAATGAATGCTTGACGGAGTTCCAAAGTTAGCGCAGGAGCGGTGAAGTTACGTCAGTCGGAAGAGGTTAGAAGAATATTTGAGAGAACTTTCAGCATTGGTGAGTAAATACTTCTATTTTTTTTATATCACGCATAGGGAGTGCTGCTATTGACCACGAACCAACATTACCTTCCTTGTTGGAGAGAAAAAGTAGAACAATTTGTTCAAAGTGTATTTTGCTAAGAAATGCACGTAAGTTCATGAAAATAATACACGAAAAGCAAATAAAGAGTTGACTGGTTCATTTGCAAAAATCAGAGAATATTTAGTGCTGAATATTTACTTGCTTGGAAGTATTGAAAAGCAAGTGTTTTATGTACTGTACATAAATGTGTTCCAATTTGCATGTCTTCTAATTATAATCAGAATAAAACACTGAACTGCTGAACAAGACTATACTATTCGTAAAAAATAACGTGTAATTTATTTAATTTTTTACGAATACTATAGTCTTGTTCAGCAATTCAGTGTTTTATTCTGATAAATGTGTTGCGATGCTTGTTCGAGGGAGAGCTGATAGTCGCTCGACAACAATGGGGGATTAATGCAACAACGTTTCTCTTATTTTTTTCGTATTTTCTTGCTTTCTTTATACAGTGACGTAGTGAATGATGTCATTATCATTGAAAAAAAAAACTAGAAGAGAGAAAAGGTTTGACGTCATGATTTATAAGTATCGATAGACTCAGTGTTTGCAATTCTGAAAAAGGCAACTGTTTATAATGCATCTTTATCATTCAAATATAAAAATAAAGATTTTTATTGCGTGATAATATTTTCTTTAAGGTATCCGTACAATTCTTTAGTGGTCGTGTATAGTACCAAGTCATCGAATATCATAATAATTTCTCTGTATGGAAGCAGTGATGAGAGGCGAGATATTTGTTTGTGCGCGTAAAGGAACTACGTACTATACGGTACACAGGAAATCATAGTGCCATCATCGTGTACAACTGTTGAGAATTCGTGCATGAAACCAGAGGAAGGAATAGTTTGGATGCTCTAAAGGCAAGCAGGAATAGTAGATATTTGTTGAAATGGAACTTATTTATCTGAATGTTCTCGCTGTGTGGCTGAACGTTGTTCACGTTCGTTTCTTGCTAAATTCACTTTAACTTTCTTACTTCTCAGGGCGTTGTTATGGGTTCTCAATTTAATCCTCGAATATGCCGTAGTAGCATAAACTAGCGGGAGAAACAAGGTGCCTTAAGTCTGTACACCAGTGGTGGCTACCAGGCTTTTACGTAAAAGACCTTATGCGGTTTCTGGTTGAAATCTAAATCAAGTGGTTTTCACGTGCTTCTTGTGAAACCAGCTTAATTCCATTGAGAGAGTTCTGCAGAGATCGGAACAAGTGATAGTCCGAGGGTGCTATGTCTGGACTATATGGTGGATGCATCAAAACTTCTCAACCAAGCTCGCGCATTTTTGACGGGTCATGCACGAAGTATGTGGTCGGGCGTTGTCATGATGGCAGATAAAACCTTTCCTATTATTCAATTCGGACCGTTTTCTTTCAATTGTCTGGCGTAATCTCTCTAGTTGTTCACAGTAGAGTTGAGCTACTGGATCGTTCGTTTGATCAACTGGAAGTAGCTCATGCTGGACGATTCCCTTCCAGTCCCACCACACACACAGCATCACCTTGTTCGGCATCAATCCGGGCTTCGCGAACGCTTGTGACGGCTCACTATCCCTTCTCCACTATCTTTTACGCTTCCGATTATCATACGTGATCCATTTTTTATTACTAGTTATGACACGTTTCAGAAATGGCTCGTTTCCATAGCGTTTCAGCAGCGCATCGCAGATGTTCATTCGGTCTATCACATTTTTCTCGCTCAACTCATGCGGAACCCATACATCGAGCTTCTTTTTGTAGCCAGCTTTGTGTAAATGGTTCAACACAGTTTTGTGTCAATGCCTAGCTCCATACCAATATCGACACTGCTGATATGCTTATCTTGCTGGACCTTTTCACGAATTTCATCAGCTTTTTCAGTGATTGGACGACCAGAGCGTGGCTCATCTTTCACATCAAAATTACCAGAACGAACGCGAGCGAACCATTTCCGCGCAGTAGATTTTGATAAAGTACCTTCTCCGTACACAGCACAATTGTTTTCCACGCCTGTGGAGCGTTCTTCCCTTTGTCGTAATAATATTACAAAATAATATTACGTAATAATATTACTGTTCTCCATTTTCACACACAAACAACTTTCCAACCACTGCACTAATTTCGCTGTTTATACACTCACAGTAACACTCGAAGTGTCACCTTTCCAACGAGCGTTTAGTGGTGGCGCTGCGATCTGTGTTTCCTGAGGTATTTGAATTGACGCCATCTTTCGGGGAAACGCCACGAACTTTTTCCCAGACTTAATAATTATATAACCTTGTCAATTTATTTTAATAAACTAGAAAATGTTTTTTTATAAATATATCTTGATTGTGATGTCAGGGTTTGTGGTATCGACTATGTCCATTTCCCATTGCAGAAGAGAAACAGAAGAATCTAGACATATTCATCGACCTTAGTTTCGCTAGTAAAGGATGCTCTGTTCTTAAGAAAAATGTTGCTGAGCATTACTACCTTACAAAATTATGTATATTCATCGACTATTATACAGACAATAAAGGATGTAAATGATGTAACCTTAGATGCCATTAAAATAACGTGAAGTTTAAATCTAGGTTTAATTTAGTCACACAATCACAAATTGATCAATAATTAAAAATACTTTGAAAACGGAAATAGATGTTCGAAAGTTTAAAATTTGTTACTTGCAAATTTTATTATTTCTGTGTATCACCTATAATGTTACAGTTGCTAAAGTACGTTTACTAGCAACAGATTTGATTCTTCTCTATTTTCTTGACTTCAATGAAATATCTCGATAATTCACCTACATTGTTATTGATAGGGTTCGGACAGTTTCTAATAAATTCTAATAAATGCTCCATTGTTCAACATTTCAACCAGCTTGGGAATTATACATGCCTCATTGATATTGCCGACTAAGCAATAGTAAGCGAAGTGGTCCTGTTAGACTTTAATCGTTACGAATAGAAAGAAAATCTGCCCTTTTCCCTTCTTAAAATAACAAGAGCTCCTTCGTGATCATTTCCCACTTTCTTTACTCCTTCAAAATGTGGAAAAACAAGAAAAGTCGTTAGAATTTTAACGGTGAACATATTATTGGCAAGGAAATATGCTGTGTTGACTCATTTTCAACTTTGCATTAAATATAGCGTCACCTTGGAACCAGAAGGCACTATGTCCACTTTTTGGCAAAACAGTTAATACTGCATTCAAAGACCTTGTAGTGAAGGACGTCAACCCCCAAAATAATATCTCACAAAACGACCTACAAGTAACTAGAAATGTTAGAAATGAAATTAATTCATACAGCCTTTAAATGGAACCTCGAATTTTAGAACTGTTTTTCTCAAAAGTAGCAAAAGTGGAGATAGTACAGTAGCTTCTGGTT
Source organism: Lepisma saccharinum (assembly GCA_022664845.1). Lineage (NCBI taxonomy): Eukaryota > Metazoa > Arthropoda > Insecta > Zygentoma > Lepismatidae > Lepisma > Lepisma saccharinum. The sequence goes on along the minus strand of JAGDQP010050589.1, from coordinate 1,233 downwards.
CCAAGATAACGATATATACTTTCTAATAAATACAATCGCACATGATGTCAAACAGGCGTCAGGTCAATAAACCTATTAAGCCACAGATATTTCAAATGCGATTACTAACAGAAAAAAATGGAACTGTGACAGTTTAGAAACGTTTTCGGATTCCCTTGGGTTGGACGTATCCACAACTTACTTGCATAATGAAATCTTTGGATTGATATTTGAATATTTTGATATTGCTGACAAATCCTTCCGAATTCGTGTTATATGTTAGTTCATGATTTGGATTGGGATTAAAATAAATGGAAAAGTTCCCCATGTAAACATGGTTAATGTGATATCCGAAATAACCATCAGGAACTACACAGACAATAATAATGTGATTACTATTTTCTTGCATTCGTCTGACATCAGACAGGGATGCATCAGTTTGGACAAAAAATGTTAGATTACCGCAAGGAAGTAGTAATCATGCTCTATTGGTGATACTACAGTGGAACCTCGATAAGTCGAATTCCTTGATATCTCGAATTTTATTCATCCCCTTCATCTTCCCTATTCCACTCCATGTTAATTTAACTCTACAAGTCGAATCTTGTTAAGTAAATACCTCGATAATTCGAAATTTTGTTGTTTTCTGGACGTGTCGTTCAACCCTAATAACTCGAAATCTCCTGCATGGGAACCTATACAAGTCGAAGTTACGGTATAAATTCCTGTATAAGTCGAAGTTTCATCCAAGTTAACCTTTGTATCTCAAAGTTTAAGGGCTAAACGATCTGATCCGAACGAAATGAGGCGTTAGATGCTCACGTCAATGCTAGTGGTGTCTCAGTATCTGTTAGGCCATGATCAGCAAGCAATTAAGTGTTTCATATGTTGGCGAAGCGAAAATGCTACTGAAATGAAGCGTCAGTTAGTTCCGACCCTCTATGTCAGGAAGTTTCAAGTCAAAATACAGTATTCGGTATCCTGGCCTGAGTCATAGCTGCCTAATGACCATGACATAAATTCAAATGCAAAAATCTAAGAGGTGATTGCGAATATTAAAATAAGAAAGAAGTTCCTATTAAACGCGGTTGATATTCCGATTCGTTCTGGAGATACGTTTCCAACTTGGAGCCTAAGGTCGAATACAATGCTTGATAAATCAGAAACGACCCATTGAATAAAAGATTTGTTTCAGGAAATTTGTTTCTAACAACATGGTGGATATCAGGAGTGAAAACACAATGTCAATGGGTT
>JAGDQP010050588.1:0-10203 GCA_022664845.1 Lepisma saccharinum | reverse complement strand
GAAGGGGTGTGGTTCTGGAACGGTAACCACCCAGCATGGTGATGCAACTAAGTAGTTGCTATGAATAACAGATAGTTGCGATCACAGTAAAAGCTTAGGCTCTCCTCTCACAACCCATCTGGTCAGCGTGGGAGCAGTAAACCAATATCCTCCATCCGATTAGAGACCTCATCCAGTAAGGGATCAAATATGGGGGTGATTTATTATATATTTCACACAAAACCTAAAGTTATTTCTGCATGAAATTGGTGCATGTTCCATTATTACATACGGGAGAGAAATCTGCGCTTTCACGCAGATGTCGTCAAGGTGGAGAAGTGGCAAGATATCCATACTTGTTCATGTCTTTTAGTCACATTATAGAAAACGTAGTCATGAAGTATCACTACTGTTGTCGTTTATTTTAATTATAATATATGAGACATTTCCCCCCAAATAAGTGGGTATCTTACACTAATAAATTGGGCAAGATTCGTTATTTGATATGTACGTTTAAAGACCAATAAGCCTATATCAAATGTTTCTTCCAGGACATTTTATTCGGGGGGGGGGATGTGGAGGCTCGCGAAAATTATAAACAATTAATATTGACTGTAATGTGCTAAAAATAAAAAATAACAATAGACACTAATGTTACTTTAACAATATATTGCACTTCCTTAGTTAACCTAAAAATAACATCTTAGTGGTAGAGCGTTGGCGTAGCCTTCGGGAGTTGTGGGCTCGATCCCAGCAGCCGGCCATTTTCACTGAGGTTTTTCCTCAGTCACCAGGAAAATGCCGGGATGGTGCCTTTAACATAGGTACTGGCCGACGCCTTCCCGAATATTTTCTCCTCCCCTATCACGGCCTGAGCCTTAGATGCCTAAGGCCATAAATAAAATTAAAACTCCAAATAATATGAACCATATTAGAGAATATACTATTATTAACGTATTTCAGTGCTAACATACAATTAACAAGTGTTAACATTAATCCTTTTGGGAGGGCGGTTGGAAACCTTTCGGGGGACAAACTCCCCGAGAACATGCCTGATAGAAATGGTGAATATATCCGTTGTGTATGCAATTAGTTTGATATACTTCCGTCAGTATGAGCATCAATGTTCAATATGTTTTTGTGCAAAAATTTGCTTTTCTATTTCTTGAAATTACTGCACAAAGTCTCGTAGAATAAAATGTATGGCATTTTCCCGGGATCCACAATAATTGATGGATTACCTGTTCCACAGATAATTGTTCGATTATCCGTTTATCCGGATAATATAATGTTCGATTATCCGGATAATGTTCGGTTATCCGTTATCCGGAAAATGTTCAATTATCCGTTTATCCGAATAATGTTCAATTATCCGTTTATCCGAATAATGTTCGATTATCCGTTTTCCGGATAATTATTCGGATAATGAAAATTATTCGAATAATCGGATCTCGAATATCCGAACAACGAATTGTTCGATTACTCGGATATCAAATTATCCGGATATTGACAGCCCTAGTGACAACCAATGTCTGGTACGCTTGGGAGTGTCATAGAGGACTCACGTTGCGTCGCCAGTGAGCAAATGATCAAATATAAGTGTGTTAAGGTGCCGAGTGAGCAAGGAAAAACAGGCTGTCAGTCGTTGTGCTTTGTCCGCGGCCGACAATGTGTGGGGTACCCAGTTCCTTAACCTCTATGAGTTCCCTATACCATGAAGGTACAGTCTTATTGTTTCAGCGGAAACATGGAACCTTTCTGCAAGTTCATCACACGTTAGACCATTGTCCTTCCCGATGGCTGCCTTCAAGGCCACGTCATCCAAAAATTGTGGTCGACCCGGCGAGCTTTATCAGCAAGTCTCAATCTCCCGAACGGAATTTCTGGAACCAATGCCTGGCGGTGCGTTCGGTCACTGCATTCTCACCAAATGCCTGGCATATGCGGCGAGTTGATGCGGCATCTGACAGGCCTACTTTAAAGATATACAACAAATACACGCGAACAAGCTGCTTGGATACTTCGATTTCACTTTTAAACTGGACTAGTTATTTTTGCTGTGTGAGAGCATCTTGCCTGTATTATTGAAAGTCAATGGTCAGGCTAACTCCCGATCGCTTGACAGACACGTGCGTTAGTTTCTTCTCTGTGATTGCATGATTAATGGGACGTCAAAAAGGACAAAAATTCTTTGGTTACTTTGTTCAATGAAAACAATCTTCTAAAAAGCCAAGTTGTTCAAAATAATGTTTTGATGCAATAAACAGTGTTGCTAGAACAAGTCTACTGTTATTATATACATTTTTGATAACATGGAACATTGTTGAATATGTCAACATATAGTGATATTGTGTCACTTACAGGATATAAAGTTTTCTTTAGGCTAGCTACAATGAAAGTATTAGTTACATGTAAAAAGTTATAAGGCATATATATTTTCATAACAACATAAGAACTTATTGAACCTTAGAGAATATATAACGTGTATTGTTTGAAATAATTTGATTACAAGTAAGTATTAGTAACACTCATAGTTAGCTTCAAGTTTATTTTATAAATTTTCTAACATGTAAGAAGCAAGAGATTTCAAGTTTTATAGTTTATTTTATTGAAAACCGTAAGGTAAAGTGCTGTAATCTAGAGTGCTGGAAGGATTTAATCTCTGTCGCTCATGATGCTTTAGAACGGCACGACTCTTCTTCTTTGCTTACATAGAATACGGAAATCAGACTTTCGCAAAATATGATTGGGATTAAGGTTTACCTCACTGTCACACTACCTTTAACTAAATCATGTATATGTTGAAAGGCTATTGTCTTAGGTCTTCGGTGTTTAAGACCTATTCCACGAATTTTAATTAACTGTGTAATTTTAATTGTAACTACTTCTTCCCCTAAGCCTGAATAGTACTTAGGGCTAAGAGATAGCCAGATACGAATTTTCCATTCTTCTTTGATCTCGTTCGTTAATTGCCCGAGATAATATATATACTATCTGTATCACAGTAAAGAAGTTCCAATATCGACTGTATTCAATTCTGGCCTAAGAAGAAATTAAGACCCGACTGCTACATTTCTGAATACAAACGTTTTGTTACAGGTCTCCAATTTTCGGTAAGAAAGAACGAGCTTATTGGAATAATATTTTGGATTTCTTGTCCGCATTTGCCAAATAAAGAGTTCAAAAATATTTTGGTAATGTATCTTAAACTCCCCTTTGTTTGTATTTTGGCATAGTCAAGAATCTGCTGTACGATTAGTTTTATCATGATCATCCAGTCTGAAATATCTGAAGTAGTAGTAGTACTGTGGAAATACAGTACCACAGTGGTATTTTAGGAACATCTTTTCATTACGCAGTTTGCCAAATCCAAGAAAAATGTTGATATTTAATGATGTGTTATCAAAACACATAAGAATGATAGTTTGAAACATTAAATTATAAACAAGCAAAAGCAGACTCTTATAATACTAGGGTGGTTTTAGTGGGATGGGGAATCAGTGTTGCAGTGGTGAATTCCACTGATTGTATCGTTAAAGATTTTAGGTAGGTGAAACTTACCTACCGTCAAAAGTCGTTTAATACAGAAGTTTCTCTTCGTAAAGTAGTTTTTCTATTTTGACGCTTTCATCTTTAATTTGATATGCTTTTGCCATTGTATTTGTTATGCCAAATTTTCTTCTGCTTATTATGACATTTTTGTTGGAACACAACTTCTTTCAAAGCTGTAATTTTGTTTCTTGTGTGTCAGCTATTGTTATGAAACTTACGGTTTTTTACAAAGTATGGAACACTTTTTAGATTTTAAATTTTTATTCATGCTCAGTATTTTGCAATTTTCTTTTTCAGGACAGAATTTTTTTGTCAAAATTTATGACGAAAATATTTGAAGCGTATATATAAGTTTTTGGAAAAAAAGAAAAAGATGTTTTACAACGGGTGAAAAATGCTTTCGAATTTTCTAATATTTCATTTTGCGTGTTGTGATTGTTAAGTTTGTGATAATTTTTTTTTGATTGTTGTAAGTTTATTTTTTTGTTTTCTACATAACTTTTTTTTTTAAATTACATTGTGAGATTTTTTCGCATTATGAAGTAATTAGTATTGAGATGAATGATGCTTTTTTGAAGGGGGAACGCTCTGTGTTTGCGAGCGGGAGCTCTTCCCGAAAAACGTCTATGACAGCTTCCGCGTAAAACTAAAAGTGTTTTATTAATTAATGTTGTAGTAGGTTTAACGAATGCGCATCTGTTCTCCGTAGGTTGAAGTTTCTCTGATGACGTCACAACTCTCATGAATGAAAATTGTGATATTCGTGTGTGCGTTTATTACAGTTACGGTTTTCATCATGGGAAAAACAATTGATTTTTGCTTATTCATTACCAAATTCAAGGATATGATGATCCTCAAGCAAATATTCTCGAACGTTTAACGCTTTTTATTACAAGTCAATGAGACTTGGACCCTTAAGAAACTGTTTCTGAATTATTGTTTAGTCATTTTATTATATTACTATTGTCACGATAAGGAAATCGTGTGAGAAAAGTGTGTAACTGCGTAAGATATAATTGATCTTGATTTTCGTGTTTTTTTTTTCAATTCAAAGGAAGCGTTTGGCTTGAAATTATTACTGTGAACGTTTTGATTACAAACCTAGAAGAGCTATTAATGACTATGCTGTGGAGCTTTTTAGACTAAAAGACAAAGACATGAACATCGAAGACTATATTATTGTTGAGCGCACTCAGCTTGAAGTTGAATTTCTATTGAGATTTAACCTGTTCATGTGGGAAAATGGAAAAATGAAAAAATGTGGATATAATGTATGGTACAGGAAAAGCGAGCGACTGAAATTGTAAGGGAATGTTCAAAAACGTATCGTAATTTTCCTTTACGTGAAAGTGAAATCAGTATTAAGCAACTAACAAATTGATTTTGTGATCTTGAAGAATGTGTAACCAAGTTCATTGAGCTTTCCATGCAATAATAACAACGCGATGTTGATCATTCCTCCAAGGTCGATACCACCATTGATAATTCCAAATGTGATGTAGGAAAAAAAATATATATTTAATTCAAATTACGAGCTCATATTGCAGTGAAAGATAGTTTGCGAAAAATCGAAAAAGTATTAAACTCAAATGAATTATTTTTTTGTGACAATGTAACAATAAAATTTGATATTACTGATCCTAGTCGAGATCAGGGGCAGCGTTACGATGACAAGTATCTCCCATTTGGATAATATACGCCAAAACATATTGTCCTTGTTGATAAAGTATTAAATTGGTTTCCTAGTGTGTAGGTTATTGGATAAATAAAGTTGATGAGAATTATAATAAAACATCCTATATGAAAGAAGATCTTAGCAAGTGTAGATCTAACGCTTCATGATTATGCTATTATGTTGGTGTTGATTTCAGTAGTAACAATGAACGTTATTTGGAGGATGGTGAAAAATTCCAAAAGTACTTGGGAAATTATTGTCGGATTATTGTTTATGGATGTCTCTCCAAGACGAGTCAGGATAAGAAAATATATGTAGGTTCAAGAACAACGAATTATTTCGGTATGAAGACAATGACTCAGATGTCATTGATACTATGACGTAATTTTTATTAAGTAGAAGACATTGTGATTGTTTTCTTCATCCGTATTCGGAACGTCGATTTTAAAATGTAAATATATGTGTACACAATGAGAGATGTAACGTCAAGCCTCGACCGGTACTGATGAAACAAAACTTCATTGTGACAAGCGCAATTGTAGTTTTGTAAACCAAACATATTTTGGCAGACATTAGAAAAGAGCAATATTAAATCTGTTTGTAACCATGTGTAACTTTGCTCTCTCTATGGTGTTAAAATTGGTCGACGTAACGTCGGACAGGCAAAACATATAGTGAGCATTTTTATAAATTGTGTTATGGCTATGTAGATGATACTCAAGTGTGTTTTGTTAAACCAAGCAATCCGAAAGGGTAGAAGATTTCCTTTACGTTGTGTATGAACATGATTGAAATGATGAGTCTGGATGAGAATGAGAAGGTTGTGCAAGAATACGAGGCCTGTGTATTAACTATTTTTTGCCAATCTCCGATGTTTTCAGTGTAAATATGACAAGAAAGAAAATCGTAAATGTAGTATTTATGGCGATTCCGATGGCTGTAAGAATTTTGTATTTATTTATGAAACTATTCATTAATCACGCACGGCAACAAGGTCCCAAGTTTACGCAAGTAATAATGCGCACAGTTTTGATAATTTGTTTGTTCCCTGCGAGTTTTTGAAACATGAAAAATTGGTACCTTATATTATATGTCGTGAAATAAACTTATCATCTACCGGGAAAATTTATCATATTCAGACATACGTTCTTCTTCATGGGGGTTATATTAGCTATTTTACCTACTACACAATGAACAATCCCTCAGGAAAACTGATTTGTATTTTTTAATACCCGGAAAATCAGAACAACCTTTGGTTGTACCAACAATTTTACTTTTATAATACTGAGAAAAAAAGTCACCCAAAAGATAAAGACGCAATATCTATTTGGCATCAGGAATGTGTTCAGAGTAAATAGACGTTTAATTTTCCAGCAGGAGCTGTTATAATAATGTGAAAACGTCGTACTTATCCTTAGTTCCAATCTCATTCTATTTTCAAATCTCATTGAAGCTTAATAAAGAAAGGCTCCAATGCTTTGTATACTCCCACAATTACTACGTGTGCAATGGAATGCTTTCGAACATGTCATTTACAGGAAAATATAATTCTTATTATTTCACCATTAGCTTGCCGACACAGTGCAAACCAAGTAAAAAGACCAGGCAGTGACTAAAATAAATAGAGCTTAAACATGACATTAAACTGCAGACATGCAACAAGGGAATCGAACTGCTATTCAGATACTTGAGATTGGATGGGTATGATAAAGTTACTTGTAGAGCGTAAGAGTACTATCGTTGTTATTGATATGGACATAGTGTTTACACGTCTTAGAGATCAGGTTTTGGATAGGGAAGCAGACATATTGAACAGGCCATATGATGAAAAATTAGCTGAATGAGATGAATTCCTGAACAATAATTGTAATGGAAAAGTTATTTTCATATCGGAATATGACTAAGATAGAAAGCTGAACGTCACCTGAAATACGTTTTCCTCTAAGACAAATTAGTGAAAAGCCATTACGTCCACGAGAGGCCTTCAAAGGCGGGCGCACTGAATGTTTTATATGAATCTTCAGAGGACGAGATTTGCGAATAACTTGATTATACTAGCCTGTATGAATGGTTAATGTCTAAGAAACTCTGCCTGTAGGCCTAGTCAAGATTCATGAAGGTACAAATTTGCAAGTTAAGCCCATGGGTTTATTTAATCTAAGGTTTTGACACCTAGCGAACTTTCCATTCCACTTTTACCTTATAATGCATTTAGCCGATTATTATTTGGTCTTTGTTGCGCAGGCATGGAAGTTTTAGATAAAGTAAAGTGTAATAATTTTGAAGACAAACGTACCATCAAAAGTGTTTTCTGTTCGCTCGAGCTCAACACATCATTACAGAAAGGCTATGCGATTTTTGATACGATTGAAATCTGGAAAATTGAGATGAAAGACGGACTATTTCAATTCTATGTCAATAAGTCTCTAAAATGAAACAAGAAGCCTCTGGATTTCCAGAAGACTGTCTAAGCGAGGACGAAAAACAACAGTGTATTTGCTATTTTGACTATGAGAAAATCGAAACAATATAGGAATTAAGATACATTTCCAAAATCATTTAAGCTCTTTATTTGGCAAGTGGGGACAAAGGACCGATTTGCCCCAGACCGAAATCGTCAGCAATACTGTCTAATTTAATGAGATTGCATATTCATCACAGTTACTAATGCAAAATGTCATTCCAATACACATCCGAAATTTGATGACCTCAAACAAACTATTTCCGCTGTGAAATGTAGCACTCGCCGCTTTCCATTCTTATTGGACCAGCATTTAATTATACAAAGCATTGAATAAGTCGATATTGAGACACTTCTTTATTGTGATAGAAATAATATTATATATATTAGACACCGAGATTAGGCACTTCTGCTACATATTGGTTATTATCTCGTAGATCTAAGAAGAATGAGAAATACGGATCGTTTTATCTCTTAGAATTTTAGCAACATTATTTTCATTGTATTACATATACAATGCAAATAAAATACTTTATAATACTTTCTTTGTATTAAATTACAACCCTGTTTCATGAAAGTACAACTCTGTTTCGTTGTAACAGATATCAGAATGGTATTCACATTGAACAAACATTTGTGTATACTATAATAAAGTGTTATTTATCCCTAGCTGTTTCGTAAAGAAACTATCAGACTGATCGAACTACATTGGCATTAAACAAAAATGTTTTGATCTCTCCTAAAATACGTTTCCCACACTAATTCGGCAACAAACAGACAGACGGATCGAATGGCATTGGCAATTAACAACTCTTGTGTATTTTTTCCTGCACAGTCAAGATGGACAGACGGATGAAATTATATTCATACTTTCAAAAATTCTCTCATCCATATGGTCGTACTGAACGATTTTGCATGCTTTCACTCAACGCATAAACCGTAAAAGAATACAAACGAATAAACAAACAAATATATCGATAAATTTTCTTTCATTCCAAGTTTCCCTATATTGAATTATCTTACATTGTTTAGCATCCCAGGTTTTAATTCAACAAGATCATGATGGCGGATAACATTTATCAAACTGTATAAATTGTCTGGCAACGTTCTGGACTAATTATACGGTTATTCCCTGTTACAACCCCCAGGTCAAGATGAACACAATGGGTGAAGTGGTGTTGGTAGCGACTCCTTTTTCCTTCTTTCTCTCTTCGAATCTTCACTAATAATACGTAGCTCTTCTTTTATTATTATTCGCATGTATACTGTCAAATAATTCTCATTACTGGTACATACGACGGAATATAAAAATCTTAGAGCTATTAACTTTTAATTTTATTTGAAAACCCTAATAATTATTCGCGTAAAGAATAAGTATTTGATTTTGCAAAAGCTACTACTTACTAAAACAACTTTAAGTGCGGCACATACGTTGGCTTTGTGAGAGTTAGATGGTGGTGATCCACGTGGTGTTTTTGTCATAAAATGTATATTAAAGATATATCGTTGTGCGTAAAATTATAATAATTCTGCATAAAACTGGATTGGGGATGTCCATGCTCTGAACCTACCATTGGGTTCATCTCTGTTTTAAATTTGTTGATGTTGCAATGTTTCGTTTTTTGTTGTAATGTAAGGTCATGTAATCAAATACTAGCTGAGTTGCCCGGCAGTTGGGGCGGGCTGAATAAAATAAATTTGCAACAGTTATTGGGACATTAACAACTACTCGTTTCCACGTGGCGGGTTACGCTCTTAACTTGGTAATCTGTAGGGTCTTTCCAGTGGTGTCTGGTGTGCTTGATAGGAGGTAGTTCACAACAAGTCATTTCTACCGACTCCGCTTTCGGGGGTGTCAGCCACCAACAAATATCGAGTACTCCCCAAGTATAAATTTTAAGCTAAATTCAAGGATGTTCTAATAGAGGATGCCATTTCCTCAGGAACATGAAGTCAAACGTCACGTCACAGTAAAGTCCCGCCCGGTTGGTCCCCTTACTCCAATCAAAGACACTGTTTTCGGCTAATTGCTGCAAGCTCTGCAGTTTTCTGTTAACCAATTAGCTGGGTCACCCTGGTCGACGCTCAAATGTATTTTTGGCTTCATACTCTCGCTGGACATGAGATAGCTATAAGTCAATCTTCCGTTAGAACTTCCTTGGGTAAAATTGATAGAAACAGTACAAAAGTACAGTTACACCCTTCCAAAATCCCAATTTTTAATTTAATTCCCCAAAACTGAAAATCCTGGCATCATCTCTTCCCTCAAACAGCAACGAAGAAAGTTCAAGAACAAGAAACACATCGTTCGATAGCTTGATATTCTAAATGTGCTAAGTAGAGATTAGAACTATAGCTGTCCATAAATTATTTACACTATATAAATGGTTGAGAAAGAAAAAGAAACTCCACACACGTAAAAGTAAGTAGTTAGACTGTTAAGTAATCATCTCTCTTTTTGAAGTACCGAAGTTCGAAAGCTCGACAGTGCAGCAATGAATGCATTTCAGAAAAGATTTTTACGAGAGTAAGTCAT
>JAGDQP010050587.1:1980-14204 GCA_022664845.1 Lepisma saccharinum | reverse complement strand
TAAAGAAACGCATATTGCTCGTTGTATGGAATTATGCTGTAAATGCCGGAAAATCCTCCCTGTAAAAAACAGATTAAGTACCGAATTGTGATAAATGCAACATTTGTTTTTATGGTAACGAGTGTATGACGTATGGTACAGACGGATTTATGTTCTCAGTTAAAAGTGTGCACAATATGGCTTAAAGCATATGCTGTTAAGAAAAATAGAAATCCTCAAAAGTGTTGGGATACGTATTGCGTAAACTGTGAAAATATGATGCCGCCCCGACATATATGCTATATTCGTCCTAAAAAATCTACAGGTACTAAAAATGGATGATGGTGTATTATGATATAGAATGTAGACAGGACGAAGTATTACGAGAGTAAACGAACATATGCCTAAATTACTAATTACGCAGCAAGTATCTTATCAATGTTTTAAGGATGGTGACGCTATTACATGCACCATTTGTAGTATACAAAAACACATTTTGTATGGCGAAAAATGTATTGTTGACTTTCTTATTTATTTGAGTAAAAAACCTGACAATGTCAATAAAGTTATCTGTGTTGCTCATAAAGCCAGAGGTTATGAAGCACATTTTATTCTACGTACAATAATAACCATAAAACAAGGACCCCTAATGTTAATATGAAGGGGTGTAAAATATTGTTTATGGACTGTAAATATCTTAAGTTTATAGATAGTTTAAATTTCTTTTCTATGACACTGGCTAAACTATCTGAAGCATTTGTTGTAGACGAAGTTAAAGGTAATATTCCTCATTATTTCAACAGAAAAATAATCAGAAATATGTAGGACTTATGTCCCACCCTAATTATTTTGATTATGACTACATACAGGAGAAAGAGGAGAAAAAATGTATGTACTGGTATGAATTTTCCTCAAAACAAACTTTCAATTTTAAAAAAAGAATTAATTCGCTATTGTCCCAGAGATGTTGAACTTTTACGTAAGGTATGTGTTAAATTTATGGTAGAATTTCAGCAAATATCTAATGTTAACCTTCTGTAATTTGGTTTTCAGACGAAATTTTCTAAAAGAGAAAATATTATAAATTATTCCACATAATGGATATCGTTGGGCAGATCAACAATCTGTGGAGTCAATTGAATGGCTGGTAAATGAAGAGAAAATATTAGGTCCCCGTTGTTATCTTACGGGGCGTAACACAAATATGCAATGATCCACATAGCACTATGGATACTTTCTATGATAATAGTGTAAGAAAAATTACCCGTTCGCGCGAATTAGGATTTATTATCCATGAGATGTGGGTGTGTGAATGGAAACGTAAATTACGTGAAACTCCACATATTGAAGAGTACATTTCCACACACACCCAAGATGTAGAAAAATCCCATTAAGCCTCGTGATGCTTTATATGGCGGACGATACTCCGCAGTAAAATATTATTATAAACAGCCCCGGGGAGGAAATATATTACGTAGATGTAATTTCATTATAGCCTTATTTTTGCAAGGTAAAAACTTACCCGGTGAGACATCAAATTAAAATTTACGTGGGAGTTGCATTAGCAAGCATTGACAAATTCTAGGGGATTGTGAAATGTACAGTACTATCTCGATCGAATCTGTATCATCCGGTTTTACCATATCATATTGGGGGCAAATTTCTCTTCCCTCTGTGCCGCAGGTGTGCCGAAACTTTAAATAAGGAAGAATGCGCCCATAGTGAAGAGGAGAGGGCCCTCACTGGAACATGGGTGGTGGACGAAGTCCGTAAATCTGTAGTGAAAGAATATAAAATACTAGATATGCATGAGGTTTGGGAATATGAGGTAGTGGAGTATGATCCTGTTAAAAAATAAGAGGGAATTTTCACAGAATATGTAAACATGTTTATGAAATTGGAAACAGAGGCCAATGGTTGGCCCCAATGGTGCAATAGTGAAGAGCAGAGAAATAAATATATCAAGGAGTATTACAAGAGAGAGGGAGTGCAGTTAGACAGTACAAAAATGAGTAAGAAAAATAAAGCCCGAAAAATTATTTGTAAACTAGCATTAAATTGTTTATGGGGCAAGTTTGCCCAGAATGAAAACATGGGTCATACCGTTATTATTCGAGATCCAGCAAACTTCTATGACAAATCAACTGATAGCAATATATATGTAGCACCCCCAATACCCTTGACAATGATACGTTATTATTAAATTAAAACATATTCGATGAAGGAAGTATTTTTCTGAAAAATACAAATTTATTTATTGCAGCATATAGCACCGCACATGCACGATTAGAACTATACTATTATTTAGAACAGGTAAATAAAGATGCCATATACATGTACACTGATAGTCTCATATATGCGGTCAGGACTGGAGGAGTACAATTACTCATAAGCGAATATTTTGGTGACTTGAAAAAAGAATTAGAATCTGTAGGTCCAAATGCATATATTGGAGAATTGTGTAGTGGCGGTACAAAAAATTATGCTAATGAAGCTTTTAGTGAGGGCACTACAAAAAGATGTTGTAAAGAACCTGGAATTAATCTTAACAGCAATACAATGAAAATTGTTAATTTTGATCAAATTAAAAATATGGTTATTAATGATGCCCCGACAGTAAATGTGACAAACCCTTTTAAAATTTCTCGTACAAAAGACAGCGGAATTATTAGTAAGGGGGAAACGAAAACCTATCTATTGGTACATACAACACGTAAAAGAGTTGGCGATAGTTACGATACAGTGCCTTATGGTTTTAGGAGAAATAAAATATTGTAATAAGTATTAGTTTTGTAAAAAGCAGGTAGACATACATTGTGAATAATCAACAGTTTTTAAGTTATTTTTACTATATTCACAATTCCACTGATCTTTGTGTATATCTGAAATATGGTAGTGATTATAAGTTCTATATATATACAAAACTACGCATTACTAATAAGTGTATTGTTTTATCTCTTATTGAATGGTACCGCCTTGTATCATATTTTATCTATATTGAGGAATATTTTAAAGAAGGGTTAAATGCTACTAAATATACTCTAATTGATTAATTTTTTAACGCTTGACGCTAACAATAACGACGTTACTTTAATTCATATTCATTCAGATAATAATAGAGTTGTAATTGATTTTTATGCATGGAATAAAAATATGCTACTATTTTCCATGTATTAACGAGATAATTTCTACATGTTCTAAGCTAGCTCCTCTAATAAGTAAATATTTATATGAATGTGTTATAAATGGAAAATTTTCTAAAGTTACTTTTGTTGAAGGTAATGCCACAGCAAATCGAATTCATCTAGAATTAGTTTCTATGTTAAAGGGTGATTGATATTTGTTTTATTTTTGAAGAAGTATATAATAGAGAGAGAGAAAAAAATGGAGTTTCTACATCCTTTCACATGCATTGTAGCGAGCGCCACATGTTGTGGGAAGTAATATTGGGTCAAAACATTTCTAGATCATTATAATAAACAGTGGAAAACTATTATGTGGTGTTACGGTGAGTGGCAGCCCTTATATAATACTCTTCGTACATGTTGTAAATTTAAAGAAGGATTACCACAGGGTGATGAATTTTCAGTGGAAGAAGGTCTGCACAGTGTAATTATAGATGATTTAATGCGTGAATACAATAACTGTTTTGTAGATATTTTCACCAAAGGTAGCCACCATAGGAGTTTAAGTGTTATTTTTATTACTCAGAATATATGCAATCAGGCTACAGGAATGAGTGATATTTCATTAAAATGTCACTATATAGCATGTTTTAAAAATCCTAGAGATCAGGCTCAGATTAATTACCTGGCAGGTCAATTATATCATGGTAACGCAAAGTTTATTCAGGAAGCATATCAAGATGCAACCCAAAATGCTCAATACCCACTATTTGATCTAAAACAGAATACATCCGATGGGCAGCGTGTACTAACAAATGTTTTCCCCTCGGATTCACTCAATTATGTTTACGTACCTGTAAAATAATACTAACTTCAATATTTTATATATTTTAATAACTATTTTTTTACATTAATATATGTTAAAATGATTAATAAACAGAATGCACACGTACTAAGACTTTTAGCAAAGGCCAAACCTAAAGCACGCAAGGCAATATTACAAAATGCAGATTCCGAATTAATTAGTTGTATTTGTGAATGTTCCTATAATGTATTGAAAGGAAACGTTTCGTTAAATAAAAAGGAGAAAAATAAATTGCGGAGATATAAAAATTAACTTAGGTATTTGGTAAAGAAAGGACCGACGCTAAAACAAAACAAGTAGTGTTTAATTATACAAAAAGGTGGTTTTCTCACTGCATTCCTTGCACCCATTCTATTAGGTTTACTATCTACTTTGTTTAAATATTGCAGTATGCGAAAAAACCTATTTTAATTTCGCCCGAAAGATTACATTATTATTAAACTATATCTAGTCTCGATGACGAGATGAAAAAACATTAAATAATAAGAGTATGAGTGTAGAAGAAAAATGGGTACAATGTAGAGAGGTGTTGCAAAAATATTTACATATTGTTCAAAAACCGGTAGCATCAACAACTGCTGCTGCTACTACTGCTACTAATACTACTAAGAAACGGGGGAGGGGGTGCTGATTAGGAGGAGGAGTAGGAGGAAGAAGAACAGGAGGAAGGGTATGAGAAAATATCTACCCTCCCCGAAATCTGCCAGCGTAAAGAAAGACCTTTATTAAGTGAATTAAAACAAAAAAACAATATTCAATGGGATGCTAATGGTAATGTTAATATATATGCCAAATCAATTCCTGGTGTTAATGTAGTAGATTTAATATCTGATTTTGTTAGGGGTCGTAAGAAAAATATTCTACCTACCGGTTTGGAACCATTTTCGGTACTATTAGTAAAATCAAATATACCCTTAGAGTATATAGGTAACCCTCAGCCAATAGAGTATATGCGAAAGCTGAGAGTTGCTGCTCCGCAAAAACCAGAGTAGGAGAAGGAAGAGGAGCCGGAACCGACTAGTAAACATAAAAAAGGTGTCGATTGGCGCAACTATAAGCAATGAAGAAGTTAGCAAATATTTACGATAACCCTTCAAATAGGTACGAAAAATATTAAACGGCATTAATTTCAACGGTAGCAATAAAAAAGAATGCAAAATTAAAATTATTACAGCATTAATTCAGCGTTCTTTAAATAGTTTCAAAAATATTTTGGCGCCACCAATCCCCAGAAATAATAAAATAGTAAGAGTACGTCGTAGCTGTTGTCGAAAAATACGAACGGGTTTGCTACATTTACACTAGACTGGAGACTACACTAACTTAACCTACAGAACTTGGTATAGGCCATGGCCAGTTTTCACATAAACTATTTACTACCCTTATACCAATACAAAAAACAGAATTTTAAAATTTTGTTCCGTTTACGAGTTATACACAATTATATAGTTGACCTTTGACCTCAAGTCACCACTTGTTTTAACATAAACTATTTACTACCCTTATACAGAAACTGAAAACAAAATTGTAATATGTTCTTCAGTTTACGAGTTATACATAATTATATATTTGCCTTTGACCTCAATGTCACCACTTTTTCACATAAACTATTTGCTACCGTTATACCGAAACTGAAAACAAAATTTTAATATGTTATTTCGTTTACAAGTTATACACAATTATATAAAAGTCACCCCCTTTTATAGTATGTAGTAGTCAATGTGAAAAATTGGAAAATATAAAAAAACACAATTTTAATATTTTATTTCCTTTGCCAAATATTAATAATTGCTTATAATTACAATTATTCATAATGTCATGATTTTAATTAGATTATTATGTTAAAAAATAAAAATATAAAAATACAAGTTTTTCCATTTACAATTCCAATTATTGCTATTATCTTAATTTTTAATTAGGTTATTTTAGTAAAATATACTTACCTAAACCTGCTTCTTCTGCTTCTGCTGCTACTGTTAATTTTTCTTCTTTTTCTCCAGGAATTTTTCTTCTTCTTCTTCTCCAGGAAATCTCATTCTTCTTTTTCTTCTTTTTCTGCTCCACGAAACTTGGACTAATGGCAATTTTTCATATATATTACTTGTGTTTTACAGAATAATTGTATAAAAATATATACATTTTGAAATATTTTTCATTAATTTTCATTACATTTTAATAAAATTAATTAAAAATTAAACATATTTTATTAAAATACTTCAATATAATACGAGTGATTAATATCAGGCCCCATGTTAATATGTAATTTTATAATTATAAAATGTAACCTGTATAATATGTATTCAAGAAGGCTCTATAGCGTGTAATTTGTATGGGTTTAAAATAGAGGTCATACTCCTTTATAAAGTAGTGTAATTTAAAAAAAATAGCTGTATGATTTCTGCTATACTTAATAAGGCTTCGTAGTCTTTTATAAAATCTCTACTATAATAAATAAGGGTTGCAAAATAATCTTCGTTCCATTTCACGAAATTATGCAGCGGTCTAAGCTTTGCTATATTAAATAGGGGGTTGGAAAAAGGTGCCGTAGTCTTTTATAAAATTGAGGATTGACCATATCTCTGCTTTGTTAAATAGAGAATAAATTGTAGCTTTGTGCACAACGTGTGCTTAAATTTTTGCTGTATTAAATAGAGGTTGTAGACTTGTGCACTATCTGGGGTGTAATGTTAAATAGGGGGGTCGTAGCCTTTCCTAGTGTTGGAGGGGGTAAGGGACGTATTTAGATAATTCCTACTATGTTAATTAGGGGGGTGCCATTGAAAAATCGGAGGTTGAGAAAAAGGGTCATACTCTTTTAAAAAAATACTGCTACTTTTTTACAATTAAAAATAAGGGTCGTAAAAGGGAATAATAAGTACCCAAATCTAGTTCCAAAATGTAACCAAATTTGGTTCTAAAACTCATGACACTATGTATCGTACAGCCTTGGAAAATGGACTGCTGGCTATCAGCGAAGTCTGAAAAACGGGGCTTTTTTTTAAAGAAAGTGGAGTCAAGTGCCCCCTCCTACTTAAGTAACTGAAATTATTTAAGATCACCACTGTGTGTGTAGAAAAAATAAAGATCTACGTAGGACCAGATTTTTGTCTCACGGCAAAGTCTGGAGAAAAATGGGAATGAAATTAGTCTGTTAACAAGATATTCATTGATTTTTAGTAGGTTTATGATTCTATTAAAGGAAAAAAATGGTATACAGTATCCTGGTACAATTTGGAATTCTGAAAAACTTGATCAATTTGTGAACGTGCTTATCAACGACAATAATAGTTTTGCCACTTGGCTGACACTTTCTTGATCATGAGCCGTTTTCCCCGCACCTGCCTGATAGCAAGGAGTCGATTTTCAAGGGCTGTACAATACGCTGTTCCGCAATTTTTGTTCACAGTGTATAAAAGGCTACGAGCATGTTTTCTCATCGCCTATTAAAGGTCACGACGCCGTTTTTTACCCCCTAGTCATAAAAAGCAACGAAAATATTTTCCAATCCTTATTTAACATACCACACATTTCATAAAATTATTTACCTAACGTCCATGGTCAGTACCGTGATTTAAGAGAATCTACGAAAATGCAAGAAAGCAATTATTAATAAATATAAACATCCCCACCCCGCGCGGTAACCGAACAAAACATAAAATCAGTGAACTAAACGTAAAAATTGATGGTTTTTAAATTTTCGTAGCTTTCATTAGGCTTTTAGTCGAAAACCAGGTGGACGACCAACTTCGGAAGAAATGCCCATTCCTGGATCGCTTCTGCGGAAAAAATGCCAGGCATATTGGGTTGCCTTGCACTAACAACACCCTTTAGAATTGATCCTTCGTTTAGTGATGGTTTATATATTAGTGATTTTAGGTAACGTAAAGTTAGGTTAGTTAGCGTTACGAATTTCTAATATTAATTGAAATTAATGTAAGTAATGCTGTAACAGAAATGCCTGGTGAGCACTTCGAGCACTGTATTACTCGCGGACAACTCGTTACTTCTTAGTTTTATGAAGTAATTATGTATGAAAAGTTATGTGCTTACCTTCTCACAATAATATGAAACCTTAACCAATTGTATAAGCGGTGAAACACATCACGTTTCATTTCATCATTTTTCATTTTTTCGAATTCCCTCTTGACAACACAAAATCAACTGAAGCGCTGCATCCATATTTGTTTATCAGTGTTGGTGACCACATCACCAAAACCGGGGTATTAGAACACCAAAGCAAGTTTCGAACTTCCTGAGCAAGAGTGTTCAAACACACCAGAAAACGTGTGGAAGATAAAGTCACCAATAGAAGTGTAAATGAACACCTTTTTTAAGAATAGCTACACTCTTTTGAGTATTAACACCATTCCAGGAGTTGCAGCACACTTACAGCAGTGTTTTCTAACACTTATTGAAGTGTTTCATTGCTCCCCACTTTTTAGAGTGTACTTTATCTTGCCCTGGATAGAACGCGATCGCGATTCTTTGATACTACGGTGATGAATTTACGCATAACTCATATAGCAAGTAAGTAAATAGGTAATCCCTGGGATTTCCTAGGCGGTACGAAAGGAAGGATATTAAATCTCTTAATTTTATTAAAAAGGAAATACTTCCGCCATAGTGGCGCAAAAGAAATATCTTTCAAAATGAATATCACTTATTTTATGTGTGTAATTTTCTTGCGTCACTCTTCCCCCTACCCCGAAAAGTTTTTAAACTGATATCGCTTACAAAAATTTTAAGGACTTAGAATCGAATCGCGCAGCTAACAAAGAACTAGGAATTAAAATATTCGATTCAGTTATTAAAAGGAAGCACGCTTACCAAAAAGACTAGCTAGCCCCGAGGTAATTACTGCTATCAACACAAAGATAAAACTTACATGGGGTCGGATGTTTTGGGTAAAATGCAGAATGAAATAGTGCAAATTGATAACATGAAAATTGATAGGGGGTCTTTATATCCAGCCCCAGACATACGAGGTCTTTGGAAAACTGATAATATTTTTGCAAAGAAGCAACTTAAAATGAAAAATAATGTGTTAAAAATGGTCAAAATATTACACTTACGTTGAGTATTGCACAGACAAAAAAAAAAATTAAAAAGTATTAAAGTAGGTAGATTCATTTTAACTGTAGGTAGTTTGGCAGAAACAGCGCTGCTATCATCAAAGCTGTTACTGATGTTAAGGAGAATAAAACTGAACATATGAACAAAAAACGTTATAATCAAATCATAGTATTATATCTCGTAATACACATAACGCGATATGGATTTAGATAAACTCGACGATAAAAGCTCCGCTCAATAACTTTGATACTAAACGCTTAACAAAAAAGCTAAATATTTAATATTTTCTCAGTGTATTTATTACTGAAAACCTATTTTCGCTTAAACCACCACAAAGTAATCAGTATTGCGTTATTAAATTTGACAGATAATAACATTTTAGAACACATTTGATATGCTATTGGAAAATGGAAACGGATTGCTATATGTTAACAATATATAATAAAGTCGCAGCCAATGAAGCTTTTAAGTAACGTGACATACTATCGTTCTAATATAATTTATTTTATAACTTATCTTAATTTATAACTTATTAAGATGATATCAACTAAAACTAATTCGTTGTACATATGCTTTACATATGAACTTATCATACGACACTATTCTCAGTTGTATTTATAATTACTTATTTTGCCTGTAGTATGTCTACTTATTTATTGTTCATAAGTTGTATGTTTCTCGAGATAACTAAAAGTGACGTGACATACTTATATATATATATATATATATATATATATATATATACCTATCTTCATTGATATACGCTTGTAAATGGCTTGCATCCATACGTAACTAGGAGCTTACTGATCTTATAAAACATCTAAAACAAAACTACCATAGTTGTTTTGAAACTAAGAAACGTAACTTTCGTTTTTGTAGACGTTCTTTAAAATAAAATCTTTTCGTCCAGAATGGCTAGTGCTTAAGTGAGATGTTTTCATCCACCATTCACTTCTCTCCTGCATTTTTCAAGTTCGTTAAAATGCACAAAATGCTTCTACTTTAACTGATAATGGTCATGCAATAAACTGTTTAAATATCAACAACGACATTGATAAATTTGTAACATTAATAACACAACAAAATGTTACCAGTAAAATTATCACTTTCACTAAGAACAAACTCGTTTTTCATATCTCTGAATTGTTAGGATTCAAGGACACATGCCATATATCAAACTTCTTTAACAAAAAAAAATGAACTATTCAGAAATTTAAAGAATGTTATCATTATTTAAGCATAACAACGAGTGAATAATATTCCTGAGAACTGTTACAGGTATCACTGAAGAATCGGTGAAATAACTGATTATCAAAATCACTGACAATTGTTTTTTTTTGTCAAAATACCTGTTAATAATACAAAACTGTGTACACAAAAAGATGGATTTGTAGATATTACAAACCTTTGACAAGTTCCAACGTCTCTTCTAATTTACCTTATTTTATTTACTTTGCCATCTTCTGAAATTGTGCACCAAAACAAGTATTTAAACTTTTATGTGCCACTTCTTGTTCGTTAAACCAATCTATTTTCATTTTCATCACTAATAGCGTCGGTAACTTTACCTGATAATAACGAACCTTTAACGAACTTAGATTTATTGTTATACTTGGCAGTAACATTGCTCTTCTTAGTTTTCTTGTTTTTGCTTTCAAAATTATTACCAAGTCCTTGAAGACGTAAAATTGAGTTCTCACCATGTATGTCGCTTGCAGATTGATCTTGAAACCTGCCTTGTTTCATTGAAAGTTCAAACTTCATGATTTGAATCTGTAACTGATCAATCTTTGTAGTGATTTGATTAAGTTTATTTTCGTAGCTGTAATCTGTTCGTGTTCAAGTTTGACAGTGCTTTGCATAGAAAGATTAGAATGATTTCCAATAGTGATGTTTTGTTTCCCTTGCAATATTTTTGTTAGATCATTAAACAAAAAACCCTTCCTCTGTTATAACTGCCACATCGCTTGTCTTCAGACTATTATTTCAACTTGAAGCAACCAATTTAATCTGAGTATTCTAAGTATAACTGTTGGCAAATCTAATAAGGTAATTACGGATAGAACAGTGCAGATTGTATTATTCTCGATTTCCAAAACAACATGTCCTAAGATTGGAATCTCTGTTCCGTTTATTAGCTTAATATATTTTGTGTCAGCTTGAAGTATATTAGAAGCGCTAAGTTCCATTAATTTTCTAATTCACATTATATTTGCGTTAAATCCCGTCTTCAAAACCATTTTATCGTATTATCTAATATTTGAAGTTCCACGTATGAAGAAACAAAGTTTCGAAGAAATTGTCTTCACCTTTGATATTATATTGTCCAAGAATAAATACATTTTATAGTACTCTTATTTTATATGGTCCAGTTTCCTTTACAGTCCAATTTGATAAAAAAAAAGTACAAATCTGTTTTAAATCCTCTCAATCAAAATAAGTCATATTCTTATCATCAACCTGTCCTACATATTTGAATTTTGCAAATGTTTACCTTGCAAATTTTCGCGATATCAGCAACTTCTGCAATTTTCCTACTGACTGCACGAACTCATATAAGTGCTATATGTTGCTCATATATAATTAAGCATGTAGCAGCGATTGAAGCTTTTAAGTAACATGACCTAATACCATTGAAATAAACTTTATTGTAATGACTTATTAAGATGATATGAACGAAAACTAATTGGATATGTATAAGCTTTACTTATGAACCTCAGTTAAATTTATAATTATGTATTTTCTCTGTCGTATGTTAAACTATATTTCGTTCATAAGTTGTATGTTTGCTTAATAACAAAAACTGAATACATCTTGCCTAAAATGTTGCTAAGCCCAGTTTACTTACTATTAATATATTTTATGATGCTCCAGCTATTTTACCTCTATGGGTAGCTCATTACAAGGTTTCTTCAATACACACCTCTGGGTAGGTAACACCAATCACCGGCGTATCGTGACGTCATATATGAAACTTCCAATGGCCAAGGTGCCTGCTTTGATGGACCTCAAACTGGAGGTGAGGCGACACTTGGTATGTTACTATAACCCTTTGCCTAGGGGACACAAGATCCACTAGCGGGTTATATGTCGCTTGCGATAAGGAAAACAGAGGTACTTCAGCTAAGAGTTTATTCGCCTGTGACGACGTAGAATACAAAAGCTTTGTTGACGGATCCCCG
>JAGDQP010050586.1:0-14204 GCA_022664845.1 Lepisma saccharinum | reverse complement strand
GTGTATCAATACTTTTTGCTCGTTCATTTTCTGAATTTTTTAAAAAAATTATCTGACAGCAGCCTTTCGTACAATATTTTGCCTTTGATCTTCTGAAGAATATTGTCTAACAAGTGTGAGAATAAATTACTTTATTAACTTTCATAACAAAGTTCCATGTACTAGGGATTATGCAGATTTTTAATAATTTTGTTAGGTGTATCAATACTTTTTGCTCTAACTGTATTAAAATTAAAAATATCCAGGTATATAGGATATGTAGATATATTCTTACCCAGCTATCTTTTTCAGGTGTACGCCTTTATTGTCCATGTAAGAGATTTTTCAGTAGCTTTAAATAATTCTTAATCGATTTAATTACTTAATTACGATTTAATTATTTACTTAAATTTTGTAACATCATTAAAACCTACATAAATTCTAGATATTGTTGAATACTTGTATCTTACTGTTTTAGGGATTTTACTTAGAAACTTGTGTCTAGATCTTAAATTACAACGCGTACCATTTAAACGTATGCTTTCAAGAAATCAAGTATGTTTGGCTTATTTCTTGACGTGTGGAATAACTCTCATGAGAAGCATATAGAAATTCTGGTGAAAAGTATATTGCATGGAAGTAAATATCATATTTGTGTTATAAATAGGAGAGAACAATGAAGCTCAAAATACTTCGAACAATTTTTCTCTTTGTAAGAAATATGTACACTCAGATTTATAGAACATGGGTGTAGATGTACATTTTAAGTCTGGCAAGTTGAATAATATGGCAATACCAGACCACTATTCGATATAGATTAAAAAGGAATGTAGTGTCCGTTGCTATATTAGTCTGTTGTTGCTGGAATGTGCAAGTTCATAACTTACAAAAGCTTTCAATTTGTCATTTTCTGTGAATTTGAGTAAACGTTATCTTGATTTCTAACATATTATATGTTGGTTTTAGACTTCAGCAGCAAATGCTGTGAAGACTTATAGAACAGTGCTTTCTGTCTGTCTATCGACAACTTTCAACTCAGGAACTACAAGAGCTAATAAGGTGGTCGAGGTGTCGTTTGAGAGATCTCGGCAGGACTAGCTCAAACCCGTGTAGGTCTTACTCATTGCAGTGGCTGTACCAGAGATAGGGTCAATGTATAACTTTCGAACTACTAGGGCTAGGAGGGTGGTGGGATGTCGTTGGAAAAGTCTCAGCAATACGAGTTCAAACTCGTATCATTAATCTAGATCACATGACAGCTTCCAGAGTTTGCGGGGGGGGGGGAGTTTCAATTTTATAACTCTTAGGGTTAGAAAAGTGATTGAGTTGTTGTTAGAAAAGTCTAAGCAAGACGAGCTCAAACCCGTGAGCGAATTATTGTTTACGTCCTAAACAAGCTGATGAGCTTCTAAAGACGGAACCTACAGTTTTTAGTAAAGTAGGCACCAAACCATTGCGTTAAATGGACCTGGCGGGATTTGAACCCGTGACTACGTGCGCAGAAAGCGAAAGCTCTAACCTCTCGGTTACCCCGGGCTCGATAGTTCAAACCCGTATCATTCATCCAGATCTCAGGGGCATTGCCAATAGTCGGGGAATGTTCAACTTACAAACTATTAGGACTAGGAAGGAGGTTGAGGTATCGTTGGAAAGGTCTCTTTGAATCAGAGTTGTAATGTTTAAAACGAAATGTTTTAAACAGATGTTTTAAGCGTGTTTTAAACAGAGGCGACTATTTTAAACATTTTGTTTAAAATATTTTGAACATTTGTTTTAAACGATGTTCCTTTAAGCCGTGTTTAAAACATGTTAATTTTAATTTTCTTCTTTGAAAGAATTATATTATTTTTAAGATTACAAAAGGGTGTGTTTTTATCAGTAAAATATGTACAATTTGTCCCGAGTAAAAGCTAGTTTCCAAAATAATCAGTTTTAAGGCGCCGCAAAGCCTACAGATGGAGACAAAATGCGTTGTTTCGATTTATTCTTTATCGGTTGGCTGCTAGAAGTAGGAAATATTAATTCGCTACCAATAACATGAAACAAGATGTCCATATTTCAGTTCTTTCTTTTTATTTATTGTGAGAAACTGTCAGGAAAAGAAAAAAAAATGTGTAGATTTGATAATCATTTCTTATTCGGTGCTTGGAGTTTGTCGGGTGGTAGAACTTATTAGGTACCGGTACTCTTCGTGTTGTAAATAAAAATGTTAGTTTTTTCTAACACTTCCGTTTTTTTTAAAACATGAACCTTCGTTTATAACTTAGGAACTTTTAGGGCTAGAAAGGCGGTTGAGGTTCGAAAGGCCTCGTCGCATTTCTCAACGGAACATTGATCATCCAAATAGGATGCTCGCTGCTAAAGCCTGTTAGTAGAACATGTGGGAAGTCGCCCGACTGAACTCCTCTATTGTTTCGCTTCTCGTCGATCATTTGAATATAAATAAGTAAACTATTTTTTTTTTTTTAATTTTACTTCATTTGAATTTCAACGAAGAATTCCAATTTTAAGGGAATTTTTTTACGAAATACATTTGGAGTCAAATTGGTGATCAAAAATTGCCTGGATACTACCTTGAAGTTTTGGTTGCATTCGGTCCAAGACTGTATTTCCAGAAGTGCTGCAATTTGCAAAAAATACTTTCAGTTCACCTATGTTCAAATCCAACTATTTAAAAAGTTAAACAAACTAACACAAACTCAGTGTTTAGGAGATGGGAAAGGGATAAACATTATTTTATAGTACTATGTATGTAATATTGGAGTCACAGCGTTTGCTGAATAGATCCCTGTAATAGATTAATTCGATTCAGTTGTATTTGAAGACAAGTTCTCTAGGATATAAATTATATATTAGTAAATTGTTTCCAAAATTTAACTCTCTGAAGAAGTAAATACACACAACCAGCAATTCTGATTTTGAACAGAAAAATAGCAAATTTAAAGTTGGGATTACTTACACCAACGTTGTAATTTGAAATATATTTTCCCTCGGTCCATTATTTTTTCCCTAAACTATAACTTTTGTGTATTTTAATAAATAAAACACTCGCACGTGTGCCTCATTGATTTATTCAACTGATTCCATTGAATTCATCTCATCTATTCTCTTGTGTCATTTATCTTCGAATACAGCAGGTTCGTTGTCGGAGACTGACGTGAATTCATTGTTCCGGGGTAATGTCACATGATGAATACATTGGTGGATTTTCATGTGTGATCTCTTGTTTCTATGTGAACTTTTCATTGCTGATAAATTGAATCATTTCAATGAATCTAATGCACGAAACGCATTCGTTTCCCAGTAGTAGCCTTGCATGATATTCCACCAACACTAGGTTCGAAGGATAAAATTACAGAAATGTAGATTATTTTGTTTATTACATCACTTTTCATAAAAAAATCTTCAGAATGAATATACCGTCAACTGGGGTTACTTTGAATAAAACTAACACCTCAAGATTTCACAATTTTACTAGTTGTTCCATGAATGATACAAGTCTAAGTGTTTGTTTCAATGTAGGGTATGAAGTTCACTTACTATTGGTATTTGTTGTTTATTCATATGTTTAAAAATATAAAAATAAAAAGCTATATATTTTTAATATTTTTTCTGTCAAAAAATAGTTTCCACTATAAATAGTACCGTGTTATGTTTGTCCCTGTTATTGTCATTTTATTAAAACCTCTTTTTTCTTTGGTACTTTGGGGTTACTTTAGGCATTACAATATTTCCTCGGTGTTAGTTTCGGTATATTATAATATGAAATTCTCTTGTGAAATTATACCCCTAATGGTGGCTATTTCTATAACTCTGATGAGGACTAATTGGAGGGCTGTAATGTGTCCATGACAGTAGTAAATGTTTTACTGGAAAGCCAATACAATCCCATGAAGAAATTGCTCTTGAAAGATAATTAAAAACTCCTACACCTGGAAACAAACGGTGCATGGCTTGTTGTGTGCCTTTCTCTAAAAGAACAAATAAATATTACGTTGGGATTGTAATAGCAAACCATTAGACCCATAAGACCTGCTTCAGATGTGCGTATGGAATTTGCCCGATTTCAGAAAAAAAATGTCCAGCAGTGATGCCAACATTTTATCGGCCAGAAGAAGAACCTGATAGTGAAATATCTGTCGAAGACATTATAATGACTTTATCACTAACAGCAATTGATGTAAGAGATGGTACATTTTGCTATAATGTGAACTTTGAGATTATTGATCTGTCTTAACGGTAACGTAATACTAGCCTACTTCCATAAGGCGGTCATTTTTTTGTTTGGTAATGAAGGTACTGGCTTTCATTTTTATCATTTAATATGATTTCAATAGCCTTTGTATTTGCGCTTGTCAACATCATTTATAGTCAACAGAGTATATAGGTATTATGCACTACCATAACTTTTAAGAATCTAAGCATGCTACAACATTAAGTGAAGCGCATGCACGAACATTTACTTTTTACATTTTGCCTCTATTGAGAAAAACGGGAAGAAAGTTGAAACTTGCCCGCAGAGCGATATAGCGCTGAATGATATCACGTAGACTTTTGTCTCATCAATCAAACACACTGTTTAAGACGGCTACTTTCTCGTGGTAGTAATAGCAGTAACTTCTATTTTAAAATATCTGTTAAAATAGCAGTTTAGTAGAAAACCTTCTAGATAGGAGTTATTTGTTCCCAGCTTAAGTAAAAGCGTCATTTTAGACTAATTAATTTTCTGTAGCTTGTTATCTGAATAGCGGAGTGATAGACTTGGTAGAGTATTTCATATTATAACTGTCGAAAACCTCAAGGCTTTGTTGGTATGTAATTATAGAGATTCAGTTACATATTCTCTTCACGAATAATTAGTACAAATACGATTACATGTTAATAGTTAATTGAAATTCCTTCGACTATAAATGAGAACTATTTGACAGTACAAAAGAGCAGACTAACAAAAATACGTGTTACGTAATAATTGCTTCACATTAAATTTATTTACGAGCTTTCGGCATCTTTGGCACTGGTCGGGATAAGTGAGGTAGAAGATAGGGAAAGTATCAGCCAGAGCCTTACTTACCGTAACATCAGCGTTCGATTTGTACAATTTCCAGAGAGAGGGAAGAATTAGTGAGATATGTATTATACGTTATTTTCGGATCTTCCATTTCCCAGACTAGATGAATATATCTGTCAACAGAGCCAGGGAAGTAGTAGACTACCAAACATTATACAATATGCCCGCCGTGTTTGCTTTTGATATCACCTTATCTGTTGAATTTGAACATTTGTAAGCTGAGATAACAGGACTATGGCACCAGCTAACGGAAGGTTTTTTCCCCTCACCCTGTAACCAAGATGAGTTAAAGAGCTGACCAAATTTTAAACTGAATTTAAAATATTGTTATTTTTTTGTCTCCCTATTGCCTGCGTCTTTTCAAGAGAAAAAAAATAGCGAACTAAAAATAGGTGAAATTTTCGAATTTGATATCAAATTTAAAATCTTTTGCTATCATATAGCTCAGACTTGCCCTCTCACTCACACACCCCTGCTAAATAATATGAAATTGGTTTATGAAGGATAATTTCTTTATTGATTAACTTTGTAGACATTTGCAACAGAACCTTTCACGGAAACATTTTGCCGGGAGATCACTTTATATTTTCAGATTGTAGTGTATAATGTTAACTTGATCTCTGCAATCATGTTCGCTGAACAAATGAACGCAGAACATTTTTTACTACGTTCGAATTGAGTTGAATTGTATTTATAACCTTACTACATTCGAAAATAAGAAAATTAATTCTTCACATATTCGTATTTCTTCAGATACTAGGTTACTTCAACCTTATTTTAGTCTAATGTGTTGTCAAAATGTCATTGTATTTAAATTAGAACACTCATCCTATTACATCTTGTAGCATTGATATGTAACTTAAAGGCGTTATTCTCTATTACAAATTTGAATAACTCAAGTTTATTTTTGACCTAATGATGGGGGAAAAAATAGGCAGCTGTGACCTGTCTGAGAAATGATGTTCCTCGGTCAGTACTTTTTTGGGTAAAGAGAATGGAAAGTCCAGGGCCTTTGACTAGATATTTGTCAAATGTGCCGATCCGAAGTCCGCGACCATAAGTGCTAACCCAGGGTTATCTTTGCTCTTTCACTGTCTTAGAATGTATACATCCAGTACATAATTCAATCTGACCACTCTTTACACAGTGGTGGTTCACTAATAGTAGATTCCTGAGCAAAGGTAACCGATGATGGTTTCCTGTTGTCTGACATCGGGTGCATCTGTCCTAAGAAAGGGATCTACAATAAAGGATTCCGAACCACTACGTTCAATGGGTTCGCGCCAAATAGTGCTGTTACCTCTGTAATCACAGGTCGTGTACCGGATGAGGTCAGATCCGCTCCGATCGTGGATCAAGTTAAGTTAGATCTATTCAATCACGAGTTGGATTAGACGCGAATCGGAATTATGTTTAACCTCAACTCAACCCGACCCGTTGAGAACACTATCACTGAGAATCGAAACAGGGAAACCTTTAGTAAAGGACGACGAGTGAAACAACACAACGATCTGGAACACTTACACAATGAAGTGTTCGTAAATGTTTGTCAAATATCGAAATGTTTCCGATGGTCATTAGTCGATTTCGAAGTCAGAGTTAATAATATATGAAAAGAAATTTCTTTTTCACTTTCGAAAAGAAGAATGTAGTTCCCTCTATGCAAGTATATTATCATATGATTTTCTTAACCAAAATAAATTCTTTCCAAAAAATAAAAATAGTTATCAAACAACTTAGTATGATACGAAACGTGTTACTCAGGGATCAGATGTCATTGAATACAACAACCTATTGATTCAATGAAACACTGGACCTTAGAATAAATGAAATTGTATTATCTTTATCTTCAACCAAAAGGTTTGGAGCCACTCAGATAACATTATTTTCTATCTTATATTGCAAGTTCTTTAAATATACTTAACGCTTCAATTCCAATGTTACGTAAAGTGAAATATACGTATTTAATTTATTTGCATCTCTGACATCTAGTTTATTAGATATATCTTATGACATATGTCCGATATATTTACTCATATGAACTTTCATTCTTCGCATAAGACGATATATCTTTTCTGTTAGTTTTTATGTATATCAATGTGTTACTTTGACATCATATACGGAATTGAATTTAAGAGCAACGTAACTGTGGCATGTTAATGAAATATTTAATTTCCTTTTGGTTGTAGAATTCATCATCCTACCTTAATCAGCTTCCTTTCTTAATTTGAACATGAGTAGGTCAGTAAGCGTTCAATATAGTGACATATCCTTCAAATGCCCTATATTGTCTCGCACTCTGCTTTCTAATAGATTCGTAAAGTAGAGGTAGCGTTCAACTTTCCAATGTTTCTTTTTTAAAATAAAACTCGATTTATTTATGTATGCCATTGACTGTGAAATAAACTAAACCAATGACACAATTTTTGTTACTTGTAAATGCCTAATCAATGCAAGAATGAAACTAGCTGCAGCTACATAAACGTGTTATTCGTTGACAGCAAACATTTACTATAGCATGTAGAAAGACAGCATCAAACACGAGACGATAAATGCTATTAGTTACCCTGAAAACGATACACAATTCCTAGTTACCCTCTTCAGATATGAGAAACGTTCGAAGCTCATGAAGACGCACACAGTGAAAGGCACTGGCTTCCGGATTGTAAACTCCGTAATGACATCATAAAATTTGAATATGTTGCGCTCAGATGGGCGGCAAGGGATGGGCGGAGAGGTTTAGTTGGTTGATTGTGCCAGAGGACTTGGATAAGATTGCTTGTATAACGTACCCTCTGAGTTCCCGTCCGCCTCGACACAAGGTTGCTTTTACGCTTCTAGCATGAAAATTTCAGTGACTGCTCCCTGTATTAAAAAACGCTTGTTCGCTAATATATACATAGTATTTATTAAAGAACTCCATTCGTATTTTCTCTGTGTTTAACAAAGATGTATACGTGTGTTCGTATAACACTCCTTTAATTTCATTTACTTCAGATTTGAATAATAAATACATATATCGCTTGTTATTTTATGTATGAATAGTAACTTAAGTAAATAGCATATTAAGAACTTAATATCATTATTGTGCATTATACATTTTCTCTGTGTACTGTAATTAATATGTGACTCAAAACATTTTCAAGTTCCAAGAAATGTTTTTAACCTTTCTTGTGTGTGATTTTGAATGAAACATATCCTTCTGTCTAGAACTTACACTTTACTTTTTCCAATCACTTTTAATGACAATTCACTAGAATGATAAAATATTGGAGGTACAAAAAATATTTACTTCTATTTTGTATTCAGTATTTAAATTGTAGTATTTTGTTTCGTAGATGAGAAGTTCTTCAGATTTTTTAATTCATTATCAAAAACTGTTTTAGCATAGTTCAGTTTCTAAGGGAAGTCTACGTAATAGATATGAAAGGTAGAAAAGAAGTATTGTACAAAATAGGAGCTTGTGTGTTTTAAGTAGGTTTATAAAATTAACATTTTGCTAAATTTCTCTTAAAATTCACCCAAATCAATTATTAAATCTGATACGACCCCGAGGTACTCGATATGAAATTGCTCCGGCTATGCGTGGGATTTGAAAGTAAATAGGTTCACCTGTAAGACAAATACAAATTAGTAAATGGGGAACTCTTTCCTATCCTAATTAGCATGCAATTTGGATATACAGCCGACCGATAGCGACGATTCTGTATTGACGCATAAAACTAATGCTATCTAAATCCCAGGGCGAAAGGAATACCTGAAATAAAACAATATGTTCACTTGAGCACCTATTTATTACTCGGGCCTAAACCCAAGAGAAAATCTCTGATACTGAAGACGCAGGCTCTTATATCGTATGCTAACAAGGCGGTAAGGAGGCTTCCGCCGAACCAAAATAGTTTTATTATACATATTTCACTTTTAGAAATAATTCAGAAAATAATAAATTACATCAAAAGTTTCCAAATTAATTATACTTTTATTTAATATTTTAATATTTCTTAAATTTAGTTTCTTTAGGTATTTGTAAGTAGTACGGGCGCGAAATAGTTATTTAATGTCCTTGTGCCAAGTAAATCGGTTTTCCATACACACGTATATAATTCCGAAATCATATTTTTTGAAATAATAATTTTGTCCAAAAATCTTTAAATGTTAATTTTCTTTTCTTTTCTTTTAGATATATCCAAAGTCTTTAATACGGAAAATTATTCAACAGTAATTTTGATCAAATAGATTTTCAGTCTGAATTACAATAGATTTAAAGGCCAAACAGATGAATTTATATAAAGAGTTTAGGGAGCGACGTAGGCTACAAAAGGCAAAAAAGAAGAACCTGCTTTTTATGTACTTACAGCGATGTTTGAAACTCACTGAGAGATAGATACAATTGAAATGACATGTAATAACTTTACAAATGAGTTTACGAAACAAGCATTGTTTAGACTGCAAAAAATATATTAAAAAAAACTTTCCATAGAAAATTAAACCACTTAAAAACATACAGAATGATAAGGCAGGCATGCAGTCTTACTTTTACATGAATTTTTAATAACACTTTTTCGATATTGCTCCAATATATAGACTGCTGACACACAACGTCTTATCATGGGGCCAACTTCAAGGTTTTTCATCATTAGATCTCTAGAACATTTCAAAAAAATAGTGACGATTTTTTACATTCCATCACTTTTTCTGAAAAGGAGTTACTTTCTCTTGGAAATTTTATCATTTTTATTATTTACCACGGTCCCACATGTATCAAAATGCAGCTTAACAATAAAAAGTTATCTCTGTTGTATTACTGTACGTTTTGCATATGTGTAATATTTTGTGTAAAAAAGAAATAAAAAAGATATTTAATTAATATTTTCTTTACTTACATGCCTTCGTTTAATGGTCGATCTTGCAAAATCAAATGTATTAAATATGTCCGTCCTGTGTTGAGTTGCTGCGTTTTGAAAAATAAAACGGATGCGTTTTTTCCTACAACAGATATTTCTAACTTAACGCATGTTCCCGTTTTAATATTTTTGAGCACAAGCGCATGTGAATACTATAGACTGCATATGCCTGCACGTGCAACCTATTGAAGTTTAGCGAAATGTAGTTTTTATTGTTATTTGAACATAAAATACTCACTTTTCATCTTTTATTATATTCTGTGTCAACTTGTTCTCCATAAGATTTTAACTTTCTCTTTACATTTTCAATAAAAAGATGAGTGTAGCATGTGCAAATGATTTGTGATCGTTAAGAAAGCAATTATTTATATCCAAAATCCTCTTGCTTTTAAACATTTCATAATCAGACATCCTAGTTCAACCATCAATTGATAATTGCTTTTCGTTTCACCATCAACTTTGTATTTTTTAAGTCAGTAAAAATGAATTACTCTTGCAGATAAAGACTTTTATATCTCCCGAAGTGGACGAACAGGTGGATAGAGGCATCAATGCTTTCAGACTGATTGTTGAAGTCGTATCTCTGCAGCGTAGAATTTGTTTCCTAAGTACCTTTCTTACTGTTAATGTCCATGTGTAAACTCAGTAAGAAATATTAACGCTTGCGTTTAATACTGTTTAGAGCAGCGAACGTCGACAGTCCAGCTTTATAGCAAAAAACATTTTAAGTGAACATTTTAGTCTTTTATAAAGAGAAGTGACCTGTTGCAATTATAACCTTTCAACACACAAACATGACTCAAACTGTTAGGTCTCTTAATTAGCGTACTGCAAATCTTGTCGATGACTCCTTTACACTTACACTTTAAAATTCAAAAATTTCAAACATACCTTCTCAAATGATGCAATGGTGAGTGGTTACGAACACGAACTTCAGGTCTGTACTAGGGAAACATACATCTTGAAGACATATTGCTGACCATCCTGACATGTTTTCCAGGTTTGTCTTCAGTTTTACAAGGCAAATTACGGGATGGTACAGAGTCTTGTCCTGGAAGATATGTTCCCTATCCTTTTGCGCTAAAAGGGTTTGCTGAGTGCAGCAACCATAAATGTTAATTTGCTCATCTTTCAAATTTAGGCTCATTTGACGCTATTAGGTTTGGCTGTCAGGTTTTTTCACTATGGAAACCTGAAGAAAAATTCAGGTCCGGTTGGAAACTGCTTTCCACCATAGTAGGGAATTCTCATCAGACTGATTTCGAACATGGAGCGACGTCCTCTTATTGATATGTGATACTTTCTTAGGGGACGTAATAAGAAAGAAGGGACAATTTGGATGCATGCACTCATTAATTCAAAACATTTCGTACTCTGTACGAGAAACTAATAAATTATGAAAAGAGGTTTTCA
This sequence comes from Lepisma saccharinum, assembly GCA_022664845.1. Taxonomy (NCBI): domain Eukaryota; kingdom Metazoa; phylum Arthropoda; class Insecta; order Zygentoma; family Lepismatidae; genus Lepisma; species Lepisma saccharinum. The sequence goes on along the minus strand of JAGDQP010050586.1, from coordinate 2,840 downwards.
CATTTTTCGTAATGTCAATGTCATCCTTTGAAGAACTACATAGTAAATTACAACTACTACTTCAGCGTCAGAACGCAAAACTAAGGAACTGATTAAGCCTAAAGACATGATTTCAGTACGTATCAGTCAAGAGGAAGAATAATATAAATAACTAAGAAGAGTCTGCATTAATTGTTAAATTCTTCTAAATGCGCGATATATACTAATAAATGCAGGCAACTATAGACGGCTGTGAGTGATAGAGTAAGCGATTTACCTCAAAGATAGGATATTCGCGTTAGTCCTATCTTATTTTTCTGTACACTATTCGACAGGGTTCGGCCTCAAAATAATAGAGAAATATCTTCGATTTTTGATTTGGATTCTGTTAAAAATGCTAAAAATAAATTACATAATTGATTTTAAAATGCTATTTTTAAAATTAAATCTACGTCACTGAACCAACCTGCGAAAATTTTTATATTTTCCGTGTCAGAAAATCGCACTGGAAACCTGCCATGGGAACCGGATAGTGTGACCGCTCGCATTGCCGTGTACACATCACAAAAAAAAAAGAAGTAGACACACACATACACTCACACACCTACATGTTAACATTCTATAAAAGACGCAAGACTGTACACCATTTATGAAACTAATAATACACATGTACATACATCGATAATTATAAAATACACAAAGATAACTTGTCTGCATATTTAGAAAGAGCTTTGCATTCACTCCTATTCTTTCCTTCTTTATTTCTTTATTTTTTAAATAATTTTCTGTATTTATTCCATCGTCGTGTGTGTAAACACTAAGATTTTGATTGGGTCAGATCTGAAAACGAATTCTTACAAGTAGAAATTGAGTTCCGTTGCCGTATTTCGGGTGGAAGATCATTCCAAGCTTGGATGGTGGATTTGAGTGATTTTCAGATCTTAATTGTTTTACACGGTACAAATACAAATCTGCCATTCTCTGAACGCTGTAACTACTTTTAAATATACTCATAAACTATCCAAATTCAAGATGGTGGCCAGTAATTCAAATTGCTTTGTTATGGTGGGGCGATTAACTGAAAAAAGTGCACTTTTTCATACAAGCATGAAATTTGGCATAATGACTAGACATACCTTTGAGGTCATTTTAAGATATTGAGGTACCTTGAAATTGATGTTGGAGTCCCAAAAATCCAAAATGGCGTCCAAGATTTTATAACTGATTATTGATTCTAGTATTTGAGTGATTTTCAGATATTAAATATGTTTTACGGTACCGAATACAAATCTGACAAAAGAAAAGCATGGAGCATACCAATTGAAGAATTTATGAAGTGATTGTATATAAGAGCGTGCCCCATGCTTCCCTTTTTAGCCATGAATAAACAAAATTATTGTTTACTTTTATTACGAATTGTTTAAGAAAAGTATGTCCTTAAAAAAGTTTTTTTCTTCTTCTTCTTTTTTAATAAACACATTAAATTTTGCATGATGACTAGAAATACCTGTACGGCCATTTTAAAATATTGAGGCACTCTGAAATTGATGTAGGAGTCCCGAGAATCCAAAATAGCGTCCATTGTTGCCTAACACACCGTGGTAGTACTAGGATTGTGGTCGGTGTTCCCATACGCGTTCGAGCACTTTCCTGTTTTGAGCACTGCTCTGGATCAGTTGTTTGCATCATCCTTTTCCTTCCTCGCGACCTCGCGCAAGAATTTTATCAGCTTATCTCATAAGTAGTGTCGTATTTTTTCACCGCGAAGAAAAGAACAATATTCTACCTGGAATGCTACCGTTAGTTAGGAAAATAGTCTCCATCGAACTCGACAAAACTCTCCCACCTGTCAATTAGTTGTTGAATCCTCGCTGAAAGAAGTTACCAGTTTTGAAGCCAAAGAACTGAGTCACTTTTCGTTGTACATCATCCTAATTTTGCAGTGTTTTCACGGAAAGGTGATTTCGCAGGCTGCGAAGAAGACAGTAATCTGTTGGTGCAAGATCTGGTAAAAACACCGGGTGGGGGAGTTTTTCACAGCCACGTTCTTCGATATTGGCACAAGTCCTTGTTGCCGTGTGTGGACGAAGGTTATCACCGTGAACACACCTTTACGATTAACCAAAGTAGGACATTTCTACAACAATGCACTCCGTAGGTGTTTAAACTGCTGACAGTAGACATCTGAACTAATGATCTGGTTACGTGGGAAGAGCTCAAAGTGGATTATCCCACGGATATTCTACCAAACACTCAACATCACTTTGCAGGGGTGGAGTTCCTGTTTTCGAACCGTTTCTGCGGCCCCCTATAGGTAGTCAATGTCGTTTGCGCGTACTGTTATAGTAGAGGGCCCACTTTTTTATTCTCTGTCATAATTCTGTTCATAAATTGCTCAAGTCTGTGATAGGTGAGCAGGAAACTGTAGATGTCAACTCGCTGCTGCTTCTGCTGAGGGGTTAACGCATGGGGTATATGGTACGAATAATAGATGCCCCAATATCCAAATTCGTTTTAGCTTCATTAACCCACCACACTTCAATCAAGTGTGGTCATTAATAAAAACACTTTAGTTAATGGCTGCCATCTTGGATTTCAAAGATGCTTGGGTAAATTAAAGCTAGTGAATATATTTTAATGGTCTGAAATTTATGTTGAGGTCAACATCTGAAGACAACTAAATCTAACCATAAAGATATTTGAATTAATGGAAGCCATCTTGGATTTAAATAGCCCTTGAGTTAAATTAGAATTAGTAAATATCCTTGATTTGAAATTGAGATTCAGAAACTTACAGCCTGAAAGTATGTGAACAAGAAAGTTGATCAAGTCTGGTAATAAATAAAGACATTTAAATAAAT
>JAGDQP010050585.1:1337-14204 GCA_022664845.1 Lepisma saccharinum | reverse complement strand
TAAATCTTCTAAAATAATTAGAATTCATTCAATTCAATTATAAAATTATTCATATCCGGTATTCCTTTAACAAATCGAATATTAGAAAGGGAGGGCGATGAAAGATTTGGTACCACCGCAGCATAGTACTAAATATTTCTTTGAAGTGGGTAGTGAACATTTTGTTCCTATGTTGTGGTAATTTTAATAAATGTTTCCCAGAAAGGGATATACCATTGATTATCAGAGTACAAGGGTGTTGATAAGGTAATATCTTAATATGAAATGAAACAATAATTTCGGAACATTACTATATCATCCTGAGGAGAAACACACTCTCACACAAACACACTCACATGAAAAAAATATTCGAGCATTACGTTTAACGTCGCTTGAAAGTGTCTCCTTTCAATTTGGTACCAAGGTAACCTTCTAACAGTATTTGGATTACTTACAATTTTCTTTTCATATTTTTCCGTCACTAAACTATAAAAATGATCAAAATCTATAACTTGCAGTGCACGTTCATTTAACGAATATCCCTAATTTTGCAAGTATGCCTTAATTTTTCTTCTTCACTCAGTTCGTTTTCTTTAAAACTATAATTTTTCTGTCTCAAGCCCAAGAATTTCCGAATCTACCACTCTGGTTAGGTTTAATTCACCCAAATCGACCCCAGTAGATAATCTGAGTGCTTGATTCCTTTTTACATATACATTACAGTCTTTGTCACTATATAAAAAAATTCTAAGCCAACAGCCTCCATCAGTTCATTAAGTTTACATCTTCAAAAGATGATATAAAAGCTGCAAAAATAGGGTTAGAAAAGTAATAGGGTCTATTTATATTTTGAGTGTCTATATGTGTCTACGATTATACTTTGCCCAATAGGAACAACGGGTTGGACTTTTAAATCCGGTGGTCTAATAATCCCTAAAACGAGTGACCATCAGTTACAACCCTGGTCTAAGGTAAATAAGTTCTCTCTCCCCACTTCCCAAACAGAGAATTCAAAAAGAGTATAGCAATATATCTTAGGCCTGGATTATGACCAATTTTATCATAATCCAGAGTTATTCCTTTATGATCAGCATAATCTCGAATGTAAGACTTTTTTTCCTCAGTCTTAAGTTCAGGGGGAAAGCCACCAGCTGCCTGCTCCATTTTCGGGTAATAATTTACATCGTCCTTGAAAACTCCCTCAGTCATTTTAAACCCCCAAATTTATAACGTTTTAAGGACTTTATAACCCTTTTTATAGCTTCAAGTAATTGGGGAGTACAAAATGTCCTGATGAAGCTCCGGTGTTCTTCATTATGATTACATTCAGTTTTCTCAATTTCTTCCATACATAGCTTACAAAGTCTAAAAACTAGACGCTTGTTTTCATTGTATGAAAGAAAGGGAATTTCTAAATGTTGTGGAGCTAAAACAGTGCAGAATACAACTCCATTAATATCATCTGGACGCGGGATTCCTTTTCCTCTATAAAAATAGGCTTCCCAGTAGGATGAAGTTTCCTCGACATTATCCATGAGTAGAGAGACGTGACATCGATATAGCTGATGTACACATCATCATTGAATTCATACAATGTGCGAAAGTTTTCATTTCTCCCTCCGTTAAAACTTTCCTTACGAATATGAAAATCTCCAAAGGATGATGACGAATTTGTTGAATACAGGTATGATCATGCCAATAGCATCCATATTACTCATAGACCGTACTATTTTTCTTGTCATAACCGTCCAATTTATATTTACCAAATGGAAATTCGGCCCCATTAGCAATAATTGGAATAAAAACGTTTTTGTCAAATGACTCCAAATACTACATCGACTGTAAAGCTTTTTTACTATAATGATTACCGTACTTGAACCCCATTGGAGGAATGGCGGGGATGGTATTCTCTGGTAAGTATAAAGACCTGAAGCATTGCATTACACAATCTGCTATAGTACAGATCTCGAGAAAGCATTCAATACCACCTATTTTCTCTTCTATGAGATTCGAAACTTTAATCACAGCTTATGTAAGGATAAATACATCGTTACTGCAATATTCAAGCATTTCTTTCTCCATGTTGAACTTCATCATACCACTTACGTAGAGCCTCCCCTTCTTCCTCGAATTTGTAATTCAGGTCATAGAAATCGATGATAGGCCATGGTCTGTCATAATTTTCATTACTTTTAGTATAAATAAAAAGGGGAAGTCACCCTTCTTAAGACCTTCTTTTATACCGATGGTTTTTGGTAATTTTGATAAATTTTCCACTAAAAACAAAAAGCTGCCCTTATACGAAAAATCGCCTAGCGATAATTGTATGATATTTTGTTCTTGTGCAATAATATTAGGGTAACAGTGCTATTCTGCGATAAAATTCCTTGTTACTAATAAACTATCAAAACTGGAACTATTATGTGCAATTAGTACCACTCTCTAAACCTTTTGACCTTGATTTAGGACGTTAATAATAAGTGGTTGCATGTTATCAAACAAAAAATCTCTATCACCTTCTGTATTAACACATACAAAACATTTATACTCGACTTCGTTGTCCTTACATTTTTGCGGTCAACAGCGGTGCTAAACACAAATTAAGTTCACGCGATGCTCACTTTCTTCCTTTTTGTTCTTTTATAGTAGTTGACTTTCTACCTCGTAAACAACGAACAAGAACTTAGTATACTTCTTCTGTAACTTCTTAACGAAACAGAAGTGCGTCGGTTCAATATGCGTTAGATATATATTAAAAAACATTCCCACAAACGTGATCAGTTGTTCCTCGACGGGAATCAATTTTAACTCCACACTTTGGGCAAAATTTAGTAACATAGGGACCTACCAATGTATTTTCCTCTATGGGTGCGATAGCAAGAAAGGGTAGTAAATGTTCTGATATAATCGTTACATTTAAGATTAAACTCTTCATGATCATTAATGCTAGCTCATCATTAATCATCATGATGCTTCTCACACATTTCAAATTGATACTGACACATATGCTGATAGCGATTTAAATACGGAGTAAGGAAACCAGGACATTACCCCCTTTTACCCAGAAAGGATGATAAACAAGATTACTACATAGTGCTGGTCTTCATAAAAAGAAATAATTTCCCCTAGTAATAGCACTCTGCCCTCAATACAAAGTATGAAAATCCCTTGTCATTTGACTGCGTAAAATTACAAAAAACTGGGTACTTTTCACCAAAACGTGATTGTAACTTGTCCAATTCTACGATACCGCACCATTTCTCGCTTTCAAGTCAACATCTGCAGCTTCACATAATACTTTCCCCTCCTTAATCCAAAACTTCGCTCTAGTACTCATATGGTATGTGGTATATTTTGTTTTATTTGCTCTGCTTCGAGCCAGACATAGAGCTAGCGTAAAACAATCGTAATACCATCGCCAGGGACTCTTGTAACATGATAATATGTTTTTGCAAGGACTCCTTCAGTGGAAGATACTTATTTTTATCATTTGGTGGACCCTGTGCACGTATTGGTTAAATAATATGACACTTGATCGTAATTCTTTCACCAAGGAGAAATACTTGGTTGGAGTTCGAACTATTTTCCAAAGTGGAAGCAATATGATCAACTGTTATATACGGATGATTTCTGCAAAGAATTTAAACGGTGCGCCCGAGGGTGTTATTTGAACTGTCGATGGAATATTCCACATAACTATCTTGGTCCACATCCGACAATATCTGGTCAAGCGAGAAAGTGAACAGGGCCTTAACATATTGTTCGATGTTTAAAAAAGGACCCGTCTCGAGAACAACTATGGTAACCTCTGCTCCCGGGAAAGGGAATCTATTATACTCTCTATTTCGGCGGGATATAATTTCAATCATATTGTCCCCTGTTCCATACAGCTGGGGATAAGCATTCTCATTAAGTCAATGAATACCATCTTCCCTTTCTAACCTTGCAATATCATTAGAAATATCCGTTTTTCGATAAGAAAGATCAACAATTTCATTGCAAACATCTTGTACTCTCGGCGACATTTTCAAAACATTATGTGGCTGAGAATGCATATTCACTCTCACAGAAATGGTTTCCTCTTCCCCCTCCAAATGTTCACTAACAAGTTTGTGAGAGTCTGTCTGGCTGATGCTAGAAATATCAGCAGCAAATGAAGTACTGGCATGTTAGCAAGAGAAACGGTGGAAGGGGATAGGTGTAGGTAGAAAAGATAGCATCATAAATACTAGATGTGCAAGGGTGCATGATCAAAAGAATTTAGATGTGCTGTAGGTGCTGGTGGCATGAGGGCAGAAGAATTTGAAATGTTGAGGAAACAGATTCCAATAATGATGCAACACACAGTAGAATTGGCGAAAACACAGGTTAATGTGTTTGTTAATGATGTGGTTGTGGTAGTACAAGCACTAGTACTAGTTATAAAATTACTAGTCTGGCTAGTAACATTATTCCTATTAGAAGATAAAGTGAATGAAAAATGAGACAGAAACCTTGTGTGAGGAATTATAGTCAGAGATTCATCTTCGTTCACACGAACATAAATCTCTGACACACATCTCTTCACATTAGGCACCAGCCCTAAAAGCATACCCACAAAAGAATAAACAACTCTCCCTCCTTCTTCATCCACTGCATCTTCTAAGATAGAATAGTGCTGCCTGTCTAATCGTACGATTTCATCTCTACAGAAAAAAGTTCCCAATATCTAAATTAAAAAATCTCCCGTTCTCTCGCACGCGGTTAAAATGCCTCTGAGCATGTCTGGATTGGTCACAAAGATTTTCAGTGAAGGGTAAGAAGTTGGTCACTAAAGGAAATGTGCGGTTTACTCTGTATAATCATACCTCATCCCATGCCTTAATCTTCTTCTCCTTGTCTCTATATGCATTTGTAGACTCTCCATAAAAGAGCATCCAAAGCATTCATGAGATTCACCATATTGCTGAAATATAAAAGCAATGAATTAGTATTATCCTTTGGCATCAATATTTCAGATAAAACTCTAAATTCAAAATAGCGTACAATTCAAATTAATGCCTGTTTCAAAACGAAATTAAAGTATAGTGCATAGATACAAATTTAGGTAAGAAATAAAGCACAGTTCAAAAATAGAAAAAGCTATGCTGTACAAATCAAAATTGAGAGTGGATACATTTAAAAATCTTCCTTCCTTTTCATATAATAAAAAGTTATGTAAGTACAATATCCTTCACAGACAAGCTTCCTTTATAAAATTCCTCATGAAACTTCATTAAACCATCATTACTTTATAAAATCTCACATTAAAACAACATTGTGGAACATCCATTTATAAACATCACACATGAAGCTACGTTCAACCAACATTCCCTTATAGAAATCTGACATGCAGCACCATTGGCCCAAAGATTCAATTATAAGAAATCCCATATGAAACGTCGTTGGCCCCACATTCTTTTCTAATAATCGCACATGCAACGCTATTAAGACAACTTTCCTTTGTAAAAATCTTTCTTGAAATAATATGGGAATCATCATCATCATTCCTTTCGTTTATAAAAATTGCGTATGAAAGCCCGTAAAGACTGTATAAAAATCCCCTTTGAAACAACATTCGTTATATAAATCTATTTACCTTAATTACAATATTATTTTTACAGCAAAAGTAGTAGACCGAATGTACATGAAAGCGCATTAAACATTTATAAAATAATAATTTCAAACAACATTCTTTAAAAATTCTCTTTAACTTCATTCAAACATCTTTTTTACGGCAAAAGTAGTAGACCGGTTGCATATAAAAGCCCATTGCGATTTTATAAAAATCTCCCTTCAAACAACATTAGTTCAAAAAATCTATTTACGTTAACTTAAATATTTCTTTTCGCAGTAAAACTAGTAGACCTATTGAACATTAAAGCCCATTAAGCATTCATGAACAATCAACTTTCAAACGACATTCATTTATAAAAATCTATTTACCTCGATTCAAATATCCTTTGTACAACAAAAATAGTAGACACTATAGTAACTAAGTGATTTTCTCAAAATACTTTGTTGAATACTTGGCCTTTCAAAAATACCAAATTGAAATCTGAAAAGAAAAAATGTTTAATTATTATTCCTAATACGTATATCACTCAATCAAACACGTGATTCAATTGCAATCCACCCAAATCGCGAGCAACGCAACCAAACTTGAAAATGAGCCCTTAAGTTTTTTATTTGTTACTTACAAGATTGTGCCAATCGCCCAGCCTGTGCCATGGATATATCCTAGTCATATACTGTACCTTCAAATACATACTACACTTACTTCCAAAAATATCCTTCGTATAGACTGGACATATCTTACGAATATACTGCAACTTCAAATACATAGGCATACTGCACTTAAAATCAGTGAAAAATAGCTGATAATAAGAAAGATATCTTTGGAATAGATTGTGCATATCCTAGCAGTATAATAAAGGCCATAGAATACTTACCGAAATGTCTTCTGAAAATTCGGCTAAAAGAAAATAGCTCTTGTCCAAGTATGATACAGTAAATCCAAACACTTATCTAAGAAACTATTTTAACACTTTAACATTACCCCCTCTCGCCTCCAAGACATATTTTTCCACGCGTCTTGTCAGCGAGCCTCTATTCCCCTCAATGAACACTGACGTCAAGGTTCAAGTCCAGACAAGTACATCTTATATCACACGATTACAAGGAAGTATTTTCATGCTTCAAGTGTTTGGGGAATTTGGATGTTGCCATAGGAAGTTTTATCTCTGACGTCAAGGCATATTTTTCAGAATTTTAAGCGTTATTGAAGGATAAAGTCATGGAAGTTGCAGACACAAATAGAGACAAGTATTTTCATACTTCAACTGTTTTCGTAATTTATGCTAGTCAGCACATACTTTCAGCGCGTCGTGAATGCAATAGCCAGCCAAGCTGTAGGCACAATTACAAGCAACAATTTTCATACTTCTCTAACGTCAAGATATTTCAGTACAATTCCATGCTTGATTGAATGTGAAAGTCAGCAAAGCTTCACAATGTAGAATGGGAAAATTTCATGACGTAGATGGGACTCTTCAAAATTCAATTTTTCAAACTTCGGGAATTTAGCGTAACGTCGCGCATCAAGAGCTGGCATGTAGCTAGACCATCCAGGTAACAGGGCATTTTTCATTTAGTCATTTGGAAAGTTTCATCTCCCCCTCGGTTATTAACGCCAAGCCACGCCAGTATGTCACAAGGGGAAAACTAGAGCTATGGGGAAAACTATAGACAACTCTCGCGAACAAACTCCTCGAAATCAAGCAGCAAGGATGTCATCATAGCAACCACATTATTTCTTGTTTGTCTGTATGTCATCCCCGTAGCAAGCACGTGAAAATTCCCTGGTTTTATAGATGTTGGCCCCATTTGGTATAGTGTATTAGTACATTACTTATAAAGCCACTCTTTCAAATCATGAAACAAAGATGGAATGTTGTGGAGGTAACGCTCCACATTTTTTAAGTGTGTTGGTCATACTTTTCACTTTTCCTACCTCTCCATAAGTAAAAACATTAATATTTTAGCGCAAAAAATGTTAAAGTTGGGGGTGTTCTTGATGATTTTGGTGGTAAGACCCTCCACATACGGTGGCCTGGCAGAATCATGGGCCACGTCAAATTTTCAGCCACGATCTAATGTTCATTTTGTTATTATTGTTGTCGTCGGGATTTTAGTAGGTCTGACAAGTTTAGGGGTGTTCTCGAGGATTTGGGGGTAACACCCTACCTCGGGCTTCCCAACGCTCTCTTTCTTTTCTCCCAATGCTTTTTTTCTTCTCTCCCAACGCTCTCCGCAACCATCTTTTTACCCCAAAATTTAAGCTAGGATCTTGTGCAAACATAAGTCTGTCTTCCCATCCGCCTTTCTTCCTACCAATTTTAAACCATGATCTTGAAAAGGTCAATCAACTGATCTACGTGGCTCATTTCCCGCGCTACCTTGTTTTGAGGAAAATCTTAAACTGATCCTAAGGTCGTGACTTCAATACACATGTCATTTTCTGAGGTCACGCTGACCTCAATAAATACATCATCTTGTTTACATAGTATAGACCTGGTGCCTCGTATAGAAAGAAAATTTTATAGAAGATACATATATAAATCACAGAATAAACACTTGGTGATCACAACTGTCATTTTCCTTATCAGAGACAAAATTTGTGGTGATTGCAGTCCATAAATAATTTCAGGAATTGGTTTGAGAGATAATTTAGTTATTTTACGAATTCATGAATCCTATCAAAAAGCAAGTGGTTCCCTTCGAATAAATAAAAAAGAGAAATAATATTCGTTCCCAAAGAAGTTTAAATAAATGCTCATTTCGAGATTTTTCTCTTACAAACGCAAAGTTGGAATATAAGAGAACGTTCTGAAGTTCTCGGATTTCTCAATATCAATTTGAAGTTCGGTTGGTATTTACTTAATTTTAGCAGACTTCGAAGGCTGATATATAATAACTTACTTGGAATTTGCTGTAGCGACGAAGTTGCAAAGTGGCCCGAGCCGATTGTCCCGAGAATAAATCCCGTCGGTTTTCAAGACTACATCTTAGTCGGTCTTGGAAGTCCGTTGTATCAAGATAATGAAGCTTCTTCGGCGGACCAAATAACACTGACCAAGTGCTGAAAAATGCTCTCTAACTTAAAGATTAGTTTCAAGCCTTTCTCCCTTCTACGCACCTCCCCGCACGTTTGGAAGAGCCAATCCACGAGAAACCTCTCAAAGGGTGGTCTACTCTCAAATATATATGAGAAAAACTAAACTAACACAAACTTGATTGTGTACCCTCTACACAAAAACATTTGGAAATATATAAGCATACAAAAACACATAGAATATTACACATTAAATTGCATCCTCTCGTCTTTCACCTAGGAAAAAGGAATTATTATAATTACACATATTCTAAAACAATATTAATGTTGACATGAAAGACATTAAATCATTGCGATTTTAATTTTTTTAATGATGAATTTAAAATATTATTAAGTAGAGGTTAATCAGTAACCACGCTACTGTGTGTGCTACAACATTGAAAGTTCAGGAAGGATCCTTTTCTCGCCGATCATCTGTCAAAGGAATGACCTCTTGCAAATGAAAGAGTGAATTGGAAAAATACATATTAAAACAGCAATCTGAACTGAGATAGTCATTTTGTTCTTTATACGTACCTACACCCACTGTCCAGAACAATGAACACATTCCTTAACTTCAAGTTTTTGAAACTGAAGTCAGCAGGAACGTATGAGTGGGAAAAAGGAACGTGTTCCAGGAATATGTCACGCAATGTCGCTCTAGTACTGATGTTGTTGATGTAAGTCTATGTTTGAAAGCGTCAAAGAAACTAATCCTACTTTTTAAGTGAAATCAGTTCAATGCGGCACTCTCCTGGACTTCAAGAACTGGTGGACTCAGTATTTTGTGAAACTTTCAAAAGGTGTTGAAGGAGAAAGTACATTTCTTTCAAAATCAGCACATGTAGGAACATAATCTTTAAGCATGCGCCTATCTGAAACGTCGAAACATCAGCGTACATTGATAGTCTTGTAACGTCAAATTTCAAGTTAAAAAAGTCAACACCGTTGAACTTCCAGTGACTCAGACATACCCAAACGGTTAAGTTCCTATCAAGAAAGCAAACCTGCAAGATCTACCGCAGATCGTTCACTACATACCAGATGAACACCGTCCCTTTTTGAAGAGTGACTTACCTGGTCAACAATAAATGCTGAGGACGCCAACAACACTGATCACATGATGATAACAAACTTCGTTAAAAAGGTGATTAACGCCTTGTTTAAAAATTTCCTGTAACAGAATTAACTTTTCTGTTTGTGCACGATCTAATGTAACCCAACTTCACCTAATCTAACCTAACATAAACTCATTAGTAATTTCTTTATGTACACTATGTATATTTTTTGTCAATTTTAAAAGTTTGAGTGGAAAAAGAAGCACATTCCAAAACATATTTACTACTTTTTATAAATATTTTTGTTCACATATTTTTGTAACATAAGGCATTAACACCTAAATGTATTAATTAATTCGCCAACACAACATTTTGTGTAAAACAATGCATTTGGTCAGAAAATAGATGTTTAATGTCCCCAAATTTAAAGTGTTTGGAATATGTACCTTTTTCAATTCAGTCGTTCAAATAAAATATAACAAATCAACAGAATGAATGGCTTGACAATGATTTCCTATAATCATGTTTATTACATGACTAACAAGTAGTTAAAAATACATTTTTTTGGGTATACAACAGCAGTAGGATAAATTCTATATTTATCTATGATAATTAGAAGAATATAAGAATACTAATAAAACGGCTAGCAAGGATTTGATTGATCGAAATTGACTTAAGATAAATTGTAATTAAAGACGTAGTAGGACTATAGTGTATACGTTATTGCAAACGTATTATCAAAATACCACACGATTTGACGGAAATCTTAAAAACAAAGAGACAATATATAAAAGAAAAATCAAAGGGAAATACTGTTTTCCTTTGACCCATGGATAGTGCTATTTCTGTTTGACCCAATAACAGTTGTTTTTCCTAAATTACGACTGTTTTTATTAATTTAAGTTAAATTTTATTTTAGACTTTTAGGCAACTTTAATTCAGATCGGATTTATGATGCTGATGGGCAGTGGTAGATTTAGGGGCGCTACAAGGGCTACAGCCCAGGCGGCAAATTTTAACCAAATTCCAGGGGCGGCAAATTTTTGAAAATATGAAAAAGTTCAATATGAAGGTTGAAAAAAGTACTGACAGTTTACGCGATGTGGATGTGGAGGCGTATGCCGCGCGTGCCGCCCATGAGGAAAGGTGTATAGAGATACCGCCCTTACACATACAATAGTTAGTATCCCTTACCTGGAAACGAGATGGCCAAAATGAACTTTTTCTGTTATGGTACTAGTCGTTGATTTTGGCGCTGAAACTGAATATAACCAGCCATGATGTTGTTTTCTTATTCAGTTTGAAGCTTCTTTTATAAGTTTCTACCTCCAAATGTTGTAATAGTTTACTACAGTAGTTGGGAATACTGATAAAATATTGTGTTCGAGTTCAAACTGTAAAATTTGCTTTCAGATTGCGTTAAAATGGGATACAAAAAATATCATCAAATTATATTTAAGTCAACTGGGGAAAATACCTCTGGTAATGTTGGCCGATTTTAAATCACTAAGAGTTACAGCACTGATTTGCAAGTCCCGTCTTGATATGAAAGTTGGAAAGCACCAACAGATATTAAACATATTTGTGGATCCTAGGACAAGTTGGTAAGAGATTTATGTTTATTCCTTATGAAGATGAGTGAAGAACTAAAGATAAACTTTTCACATATTATTTACATATTTTAATATCCAAACGGAGTGAAGAAGTTTGGCTTACCAAGAAAGTGAATGTTGCTATTACGTTTATAATAAACATGGAGCTGCTAAGGTTCTTGATGAGAATTCTAGTTCTAAAAATGAGGCAGAGAACGTGAGTTAATAGGGAGTCTTGACCCTTAAGCGTTCAGAAAACAGAAAAGTATATATATTTTTTATAGTTTTATGTGTATATTTACCCTTGAGTGGGTAACGACATTGTCACTATCTACTAACTGCAAAGTTTCTGTTTACATTTTAAACATGTAATTTATGTGTTATTGTGATGAATAAGTATGTTAATCAATCACCAGTTGTGAAGAACCTTGACGCTGTTCGAAGCCAATTCATATACGGACAACAATTAATGGTAATGTGTTGTGTTCATTAGATATAGTTCGATTTTCTTTTAAATTTAAAGGAAGTTTTGAACAACTAGTAAAATAACACATCCGCCTCGTTCCTCACTACGTGACACGAATAATTACGTGTGTGTACAATACTAGCAGTAAATAATGAGTGACGGTAGGAAGCTTTTAAGTGGTGCTGCTTATAGAAAAGCAGCACTAAAAAAATAAAAAAAAGAATAAGAAGCAGTAATGAAGACTGCATTTTTTTTTAACTTTTTTAAAAAACCAGAAACTGGACATGGATCAGTATCAGAAAGTGGACATGGATCGTTGCAAAAGCCACGGGGAAACCCCCAAAAATTGGACAAACAATAGAATTGTCCCAAAACGAATTAGACCCAGCTACAAAATCTCCTAATGGAGTAGAATTTGTAACTAGCGGTGAAATTGGAACACTAACAACAGAGCAAAAGATCGATGACTTGAGGGACTTTAAAATTGAGTGTAAACCTAAAAACATGCTGAACTGATAGACAACAAAGAATTTTCTCATTTAATTTCTCAGAGGAGCTTAAATATTACAGAACACTCCGAAAAGTATGACAAAGGTTTTATGTTTGATCTTGCTTTGTGGCCTGTCACTCAAGAGCAAGTCATAAAAAATTGAATAAACAAAGACATTTCAAAGCTAGATTTTAACAGTTCTAAAAGACTAATTGGGGGTAACATCGCTTCTTAACTCAAACTCTATTTAAAATCAGCTTAATCAATGGGCAGGTAGTGAAAGGATCTTACCTTATGTACTCCGAAGGTTCTGTAAAACTTTTTTTGTATACCATGGCAACTTTTTGGAGGAATTTCAAAGTTTGCAAAAGAAGGCTTCGATGACTGGAAACACGCAAATGAGTGTTTAAACAGCCATGAGAATTAATCAGACCATAAGCCATGCGTCTTAGTAATGAAGAGAAGAATTACTATAGCAGGAAGAATTAATTTTCAGCTTCTAACTTAAATTGAGGATGAAAACTATTACTGGAGAAATGTTTTAAAACTAATATTTGCTGTTGGTAGATCCCTGGCTGCTGCTGGTCTACCTTTAAGAGGGCATTATGAGA
>JAGDQP010050583.1:0-14204 GCA_022664845.1 Lepisma saccharinum | reverse complement strand
AAAAAAGCTGATACACACCGGTCACTAGGTGCCACTACCATGCAATCATCGCTCTTAGTTAAAATTATTGTCGTATATGAACCTGGCGATTCTATACACTCTCAATCATCCTTGGTATAGCGTTCACCTTTCTAGCTTTAATAGTTCCTGAGTTGAAATTTGTCGACAGACTGACTGAGAGACAGACAGACATGATCTATGCAGCTTGACCTCATCTTGCCGAGACCTTTCCAGCGATACCTCAATCACCTAGGAAAATTGCTAAGGGACGGACAAAGCGATTCCTGTCAAGTAATCTAAAAGATAGAACCTATTATGGGATTTGAACACGTGACTCGCTAAATACCTCAATCACTCTGTAACAACGGCTCATGAGAAAAATGCACTTCGCACAAGTGCTGTCGAGCCAGAGAAACTTTTAATTCGATTGTCTCTAAAATGGCTTCATATGACGCGCTAACAACTTGCTAAAATTATTTGCTCGCTGATTTGCGAGCACGATGACACAATGACAACTACACGATGACACAATTTGAATAAAATCGGTAACGGACACGTTGTACTTTCTGCTTGTAAGCTCCATCTTATCTTAAAATCAGCAAACTAATTATCTTCTAAATAGTTTCTTTTGTTTAGAAATTGCATATTGTTTTCAATGGCGGTGATAAAAACTTGCAACTTTAGTTTTAAAATAAATAATTTGCTAATAAATAAGAGATTTGCCAGAAAAAAATAGAATTATTGCTCATTCGTAATAAATCGAAATAATTTTCCTATTTTGGGGGTACCATATTGTCACAATGCATCCTGATTTTACTGAAAAGGAGCATCTTGGTTTTAACACTTTTCGCTTTCCATCACATTACCCAGATATAGATCCAGATAAAATACAAAATACGTTTCACATCCCTAGATTCATACTATGTTTAATACTTAAATTAGGGGCTACCATGCATTGGCGTCGAACTGGAAACTAATTGGATTTCACTATTATCTCCTAACACTTGTTGGACATCCTAGTGTTCCAAAGCTGTCTCTGAAGTAAGAAATTACATCAACTATAGTGACATCTGTTGTTCACATAACTAACTAGCATGCGAAACTGTTAATTTTATTGTCTGTATTAATGTTCTGGTATAGTCACTGGAAAACGAACTTTATTAATGGATTATCCATTAATCGTAGATTGTTTTAATAGATTTATATCGAAAATAATAATAAAAAACACACACTTGTCATCAAAATTCTAAGTCCAGTTATAGTTAGATTTTAGTGTTGCTAACTGTAAATTTCTTTTAGTTGTTCAGCTGTCATCTCTCTTCACTATCAATGGAAGATCATCGGGCGTTGCAGCGTGGTGTCTGTCATGTACGATGAGAGACGTTGACGTAATGACGCTGGTCAAACTGTCCGGTGGTGGCCTGGTTGGAATTGGCTCCAATGGAGGGACGCTACATAGAAAGAAAGAAATAGATGGAATTAGTTTTATTATGCAAGATTTTATAGAAACTAGGGATCCTTAATAGAAATACATCAATTAAATGGAAGAGTTCCAATTATACGAGGCGCAATGAAAATGAAACAAGCACATGTCAACTGTTCGGCTACAGTGCGAGGGAAAAACGTGTGCAGGTGAGTCAGTGGTTTCGATATATGTGAGTCGCCCTGCCATGTGGCGCTTAACTCGTGAGTCACTCCGACATGTGGCGTTTGACTCGCGAGTCATTCTGCCATGTGACGTTTAACTCGTGAGTCATTCTGCTATGTGGATTTTAACTCGTGAGTCATTCTGCCATGTGGTGTAGTCACCCTGTCATGTGGCGTTTAACTCCGTGAACCAGAAAGAGTACTAAATGCATTTGTGTTACCATGTTTTATTCGAGGTGCCTGCAACGAAAACTGCAGGTGTTAATTCAAGACAATTTGACTACGGTACCACTTGTGTATATGTATGTTATGTACACAACACTAATTGATATTAATTTTGGCGTTGAACAGTATTAAATTCGTTTGTGTTCGGTGATAATTGGTGGTTACATTCAAGTAAAATCACTGGTTTGACAAATGCACTGTGTTAAATATAATGGTGTTGAATTAACACAGTAAAAGTAATAGACCGACATTTTTTACTGTGTGTAAGCAGGTATGTGGTCTTACAAAAAAAAAACGCTTAAAGTTAAAGTATAGTTAGTCAGTAACTGTAACCTTGGACACACCTGTTAAACCTTATAAGAATGTAACCTTTTATACCGATTATGTTAGAGCGACAGTTTTTACTCTGCATATGTTACAGGAAGACCCTAACTCACACTATACTGTAAACAAAATGTTGCGACGATCAGTTGCTATGAGACCTTAAGCTTTCGTGCTTTTGGTGGTGCAAGTGTCGGTGTCGCTTCCTCCCCCACACAAACTAAATACTGAACAATTCGTTACAACACTTTATTCTTTAAATATGTCATAAACATCCCCATGAGGAATATCATATCAAATGTAGGAAGTGTTTCTGATGCCATTCACACGTGAGCTTTTGCGCTTTTGACGCAAAACGAGCTAGATATTGACTCTTCACACTTTGCATAGGATTTCATATCTATTCATAAGGGCAACAATTTCTTCCTTAAATATGTCAGTTGTTCCCACTAAAAGTGTTGAATCTCAGGGGCTCTAATCTCAGAAGGTCCATCCTCGACCTCAAGACACGAGGTCGCGGTTAAGTGAGGTCGATGTTAAAGTTTCATTGTGAGATTGTTTGAGGTTGAATTTGAAGTTTCATCGTTAATTTGAGGTTGAATGAGTTCGAGGCTGAAGTTCTATCGTGAGTTTCAGGTTGAGTGAGTTCGAGGTTGACATTCCGACGTATCTTGAGGTTGGGTGAGGTCGAGGTTGAAGTTGCATAGTGAGTTTGAGGTTGAAGGTCCATAGTGGGTTCGGCGTTGAAGTTCCATAGTGAGTTTGAAGTTGAATGAATTGGAGGTTCAAGGTCCATAGTGAGTTTAAGGTTGACTGAGTTCAAAATTGAAGGTCCACCGTGAGTTTGTGGTTGAGTGAGTTCGAGCTTGAAGTTCTTTAGTGAGTTTGAAGTCGAGCAAGTTCGAGGTTGAAGTTCTACAGTTAGTTAAAAGTAGAATGAATTCGAGGTTGAAGTTCTACAGTGAGTCTGAGGTCGAGTGAATTCTAGGTTGAAGTTCCATCGTGAAATTGAGGTTGAGCGAAGTCGAAGTTGAAGCTCCCTCGCGAGATTGGGGTTCAGTGAGGTCGGATCCAAATGCATAAGTGGGTTCTCACAAGGTACATGATTCCAAAAGGAGAAAGCGTTGCAAAAATGCGTTCAGTATAAAATTAATATACAAAGTACTAAAAACAACATTGATCCTTCAGCAAGAGAACAAAAGCTTAAAATTTCATGCAAATAAATCGTTGAAACAGATTTTTTAAAAGGTTTTAGGCTCGTCTATCACATATCAAAAGAACAATGTTGCTCTAATACAATCATCATGAAATTAGTGTGCAAATCAACGAGCAGTCTAAAGTCTCAGAAGTTGACGAACTTTACCAACACTGAACTAATATTTTTTTGCCATAAGAACTGTAGCCATAAAAAAAATCATATGAAATAATATAAACACTATTTTGCAAACTACAAAACCTATGGCCACAGTTTGGAATATTACATTTGTTAATTTATTTATGAAACTCCAAATACTGCTCAGAAACCATTTGAGGACCACAGGAAAAAGATATGCTTTGTCTATTTTTGACCAAATTGAGATAAAAGTGCCAACTGTTTGGTCTTTGAAGAAGCTTTTAAAGAAACTATCATACTTGAAGAAATTATGCATAGTCCGAGTATTACAAGCAAATATTTATTTGATGTGCTGGTAATACGCAATGCCAAATGTGGACCTTTAAAACGGCTGTTCTGTAAAAACAAGAAAATGGACAGAGCACGTTCTTTTCCTGTGCTTTTTATTTTCTATTGGAAAATTAAGAACAAAGTGGAGGATTTTGGGGAAGATCATGGCCTTATTCAAGGTTTTATCTCAACATTTGTCTAGTACAAACGATTTTCCGAATACGAAGTGAACCCTCAACATGGCAGCAAGTTGTGGGTCTAAATAATCATCAGTCTTTTAGGCACTCTTCCTTTTGTGTAATACTGGGAATATCGGTCATCAAGGCTAGAGTGAGATATATGATGACGAAGCCATAAACTGAATCCAGCGTTTGAGTGGAGCTTGGGATTCACAAAAGCAAGATCGCCTGCGTAGAATCAGAAGTTTCGACAGCCGTACAGCCACCGAAATTGTCTATAATACTTGAGAAATGATTGTTGTTGATAGCTCACTTTACCATCCCAAGAATGGCTAATATCGGTGAGATCATAAATAAAAGAATTAGATATAAAGTAGCGTAACGTTCTGCGATTTTTCCGCCACCTAGTGATCGGAATATCAAACTACGATATAAAACATAGGTACCTGAGACATGAGTAGATTAGTTCGTTTTGACTTGCTGTGTGCATTAGTTCACTAAAACAGGGGAAGGAGGAGTTTTCTTCATGCACTACGGGACATGTCTACAATGTATATTCCGAGATTCCCTCGTCGCAACAAGAAAGAGGGGAAAGGGCGATAGAAGCTTACTGCTGCCACTGTTGGTTGTTTCAGGAAACTACCAAACAGACTTCAATGAACCCTGCGTCACATCAGAAATTTGAAGTTAATTCGCCATAACATCATACTACCGTTGACTGCAACCGACAGCTTGAAGCAATGGTTCACCAGTCCTCAATTTTTTTCAGGTGCTACTTTCGCGGGTATCGTCTGTTCTGCGTGTATGATACGCTACACTTGAAAACTAATGAGTCTCAAAAAAGTTTAGTTCATTTTATTCAGTCGTTAACGAAAAGAGTTGAATTAAAAACTATTTCCTTTCAAATACTCAGGAAAATAAGAGATCTGATAAAGCTATTGTATACTTTTCTCTATATCTTTCTTTGTGACTTTCATTTCTAGCACAGAACAGAAAGGCGCATTCGTACGCCTCATCAGTCTCTGCTCTCTACGTAAGTCTCACACAAATTTATGGCGCCCGAACAGGGACCGAGTCTGTTTTTTTATATAAAGCTCCGTTGGAAACGAGAAAGGTAGAATAGATTGAAAGTCCCTTTCTAGTAGCTCTGCGCCATCTACCGACTTTGTGGTAGTTCAAGTTCTTCAGTAGATGGCCCTAAAATCGACTAACAGTGACGTCATCTGTTTTGAATTTGCGATAAAATGCCAAGTTTCCGGTCTGTATATGTGTTGTCTGTGCTTGTGAATTTCTTACACCAACGAAAAAGGGAGACGGAAGCCAAAATTCAAATTAAGTTTAATATTTTTCTTTTACTAATCTCGTTTTCTTTTTAATATCACTTGGTATTGATAAATAAATAAGAATGATATAACTATAGATAATAAATTTGTCGCCATTTCTTCGATTTTTATCTCGAGAGAGTTCACAAAACTGAGTGTAGGGAGACACTGCTGTTTCCTAGGATCCTACTGCGTGGTTAGAATAAACGAAACTCACTGTATTCGCCTTTAAAATATTTAATAAAGTTTGTTTATTTTCATGCAATGATGAGAAATTAAAAAAAAAAAACTTTAAGCTATTTAATTACTTGGCAATGTACCCGCCCGTTGGTGCGGGGTGAGTAAGATACGTTGGCAATACTAATAGTCGTACTATATATACTACTACTATTACAACTAATAATATTACTGCTGTTACTAGTACTACAACAAATTAACTAAGAAAAGGCATTCTTGTTTTTTAATATACAGTTTTTTTTTAATTTTAAAAGAAAAATAAATATTGTTTTCATTAGTAGTAGTAGTTGTTGTTGTTGTTGTTGTTATTTTATAGTAGGAGTAGGAGTAGCACGAGGAGGGGAGAGAAAGTAAAAAAGTATTAGAAGATATAATTAGTATTACTGCTTAATATATATATATATATATATATATATATATATATATATATATATAATTTAAGTTATTAACATTACATTATGAGGAAAGTTCTAGTGTAAATAACTTAATTTGTCAGCAAGTTTAAGGATTTATTTTAGAACAATACTTTTCAATTTGCTGTGGAAGCATTGCTGTTTAGAATAAAAGCAGATCTGCTTGTCAATGGTAATGGTAATGGAATAAAACAAGCAAATTTGGATTTCTTTGAAATTTAAAAAAAAAACTTTTAGATTTGTTTTCGGGATTTTCTGCCAAAAGAAAAGATCTGTAGCAGACAAGTTAACATTTTTATTAGAAATTGAAACAATGTTACTAAATTTAAAAAAAATAAATGAGGGGAGTGAAGATTACAGAATATAAAAAACCGGAAATTGAACAAACTGAACGCTATACAAAAAATTAAAAACAAAATCTAGATTTTTGTTCGATTGTTGAAAAGAACAAAAAAGGAAGTAATTATTTTTTTTAACATAACTGAAATTTGATAATAGAAACGTGGAGGCGGATTTAAAGTTAAAAACAATATAATCTACATAGGTTTCCCAAACATTGAAAACACAAAATCCAGTATTTTTTGTGCCCACGGCTGACCCAGATGTAGTGAAGGAGGATATGTAGAATCGTCGCTGGCCTGTGTTTATAGCCACTTAATATCATAATTCGTGGAACAAGTTTCTCTTACTAAGAATTCGAGAGACAGTGTGATTTCATTCTTCATGTTACTTACAGGTGCAGGCCAAATAAGGAAGGGATGGTTCCAGTGGTTGTCTTCTCTTTATAGAATCTTTAATTATACAAATAAAGAAAAAGATAGTTAAAATTGAAAGTACAAGGGGACCAGAAAGTTTTTTTTTGTTTGTTTGTTTGATTCGCTAAAAACGAGTACAGTTCATTTTATTTGTGTAAAGAAAAGATGGCATCAAAACAAGAAAAAATGTTCATATAAAATATAAGGACAAATTCCGCTTCGTTTTAGAAATACAAGGTTTGCAACTTGGAGTCCAAAATAGACTCTATTACAATGAATATTTCCCCACAGAATCTTTAAAAAAAAAACAAAAAAAAAACGTTGCACTAAAATAAAATTTTATTTTCAGAAAGTACTTTGTATCAATACAGTGGACATTAGGAGTTACGAAATGATGTCATCGAGTGGTTACTATTGTCAACCAATTATATCGTTTTATTTTATTTTTTTTTCGAAATTACACTACATCAGTTTATTACACATATGGTATTTTCTAGTGATGGTAAACATAATATGCGAAACACAGAACGCAGTGTTGCAATCTGTGAATATTATACAAGGTTAAGAATAAAAACAAATGAAACGTTTCTTCAAAAGAGGGGCTCTATGCTTTACATATGATATTCCCTCACTAGAAGATACCAAATATCCAAAAAAAGTGACGTAGTGCAATTTGACAAATAATTAAAATATATGAGGTTGGCAACACTGATCACCCGATAGCATCACTACTTAACTTCCTAATATCCCCTGCATTGATACAAATCGCTTTCCGAAAAGTAAATTTTATCTTAGTGCATTGTTTAAGATTGATGGCGAAATATTAACTGTATTTACCATTGCATGGAGTTGTTTTTGAGGTACAAGTTATAAACTCTGTATCTTGAAAACGGAACGAAATTCGACCCATGAAGCTTCTTTCTTGTTTCGATGTCAGAATTCGACTAGCAAAAAAAATTGTATTTTGTAACTATCTTTTTTTTTTACCCTGTACAAACTGTTGATTAAGCTCCCCTTCGAGATAAGCAACCCAAATAACGCGAAAGAACGGCAGTGTTGCTGACCTTTAAGGATGATTTCATAACAATCTTTGCTAATTTTGCTATAACTTAAGTTTGCAGTGACGTGATAGGAATAGCTCTAACTGCCTAAGCAATACGATATTCAGACTCGGGCAAATCTAATCATTTTGGAACTTATCTGCACGAAAATAATAATAATAAAGTTCACTAAACAGCTGAAAATACGCATAATAATCTAAAATGCAAACAAAATCGTGAGAATGAGATTGAAGTAATACGAGTCATTGATCTGAACAGATATACTGTATATCCCTATATTATTCAGATAACTTCATGTATACTTTATGAAGTTCAATTAAAAGTAACAGTGTTTTATTTTATTTTTATAAAGTACCTGATACAATTGATAATACCATAAATTTAATATATAGGCCTATTTGTAAATAATAATTTCCAATGGTTATTTTGTTGTTTGCAAATAGTCGCAACAAGGAACGTAAACTTAAAAAAGCTTCGATGCAAGACAATAAGATCGTAGCAATTAAAATTAAGGAGGCATTACACGTTAGTATGAATAATTTGTAATTGAATCGGCATATGCAAAAAGGACTTATATGATTTGAGGTGGGACATGGTATTTTTTACGACAATCAACTCGTGACAGGTAGGTACGTAACTTAGGTCAAAATGAGGTAAAGTGTTGCCCATGAGACTAGACTGAGGCTGTCTAGTCTCAAAAAGATATATATTTTTACATGAGTTCTGTCTCGTCTCGTTTCCCATAGACCTTTTTCTGTCTCGTCTCGTCTCGTGAGCAACACTAGGACACGAGATGAATGATTCGTGTGTGCGACAGAGAAAGGATGGATTGATTGAAAAATGTAAAGGCATAAAGCTACTCAGTTTCTAGCGTTTACTGAAAAAAAAAAATTTTTTTACATATCATCTTGTGTGCATATGATGATTCAATTAATCTTGGGTATTATTTTCCATAGTATTGCTCGCTGAAAGACTTTTGTGCACAACAGGTTATGCTAGTCCAGATTCACAATTCTGCGGTGAATATTTAGTACTGTATATTTTCTCTACAAATTTAATGAATTTCAATAATTAAAAGTGCAACGATGTTTCAATGTGTTTTGTCGATAACTTCTCTTGCTTTTAGAATCATTTAATATATGATTTATTATTCTAAATAGTTTGTCAAAAATCTTCAAATTTATTAAGATGTATTTTGCACTGAATTTTACCTTACCATAGAGTACGGGTGGGAGACTCTAAACGGAGGGTGACTCTGAACGTAAATAGGTCTTTGTGTTTGTCGTCGTCTCAGACAGAAGAATAAAAAGTATTTGGTCTACAATTGAGCTGAAACAATCTAGGAACGTAGCAACAAGCTGGACTATATTAGGAGCGAGCGACAAATTCTTTTTTGGATAACTTTTTTTTTTTCTTCTTCAGAAGAGGAAATTCAGTTAGAAGGTGGCACCAGTGAAGAATCTTTGCTGTGTTAGAAACACTTTGTCGCTGAAAAGCAGTTATTATAAATATCATTTTGTCCTGAGGTTAAGGAAACAAACGGTCCTAGCTTAGCTGTTACAGTGTTGACTTCGTATTCAGGAATTCCTGGATTCGATACCAGCGACCGACCATCCTAGCTATGGTATTTCCAGGCTTTCTTCTCAGTCACACTAGGCAAATGCCGGAATTGTATCTTGAACTTATGCCCTGGCCAACTTCTACCCACATCCCTTCTCCTATCTATTCTGGCCTGAGACATAGATGCCTAAAGACCATAAATAAATTCAAACAACATTTAGAAAAAGCAGATATAGTTTTCACCCAATCAGTGAATTTGGAAGGACGTACGGGAAATTTCATCCCCATTACAAACAACTCCAGGATCATCTCGATCGTTTCTTCAATTGTTTGAGAATGTCCTTGGATACTTTCGACTTTCGTCTTAACAAGTTCTTCCCATAATCGAAGAACAGAAATAGTTATAATGGGATAAGTACTGAAAATGTCGATTTGGAGATGTTGTTTAGGTTTAAGGTGTTCCACGCGTAACATATGTAACGGGCTGCGGATAGTTGACCTCAAAGTAATAAAGGGAAAACCAACAAATTGTTTACATAATGTATTGGGTCTAGGTCAGAACCCCCAACGGTCAGAAACCCCAAAAGTAAAAACGGTCAGAAACCCCAAAAGTAAAAACGGTCAGAACCCCCACACAAACGGTCAGAATCCCCACAAAACCGCCCAAAACCCCAAACCCAAATGGTCAGAGCCCCCAACGGTCAGAAACAATAAAACTAAAACAGCTCAGAATCACCACACAAACGGTGAGAATCCCCACATACATGGTCAGAACCCCCTCACACATAGTCAGAACACCCACACACATGGTCAGAAACCCCACACACATGGTCAGAACACCCACACAACGGTCAGAAACCCCACACAAACGGTCAGAATCCCCAAATGCGAAAACGGTCAGAACACCCACACAAATGGCCAGAACACCCACACAAACGGTCAGAATCCCCATATACATAAACGGTCAAAACTCCCATAAAAACGGTCAGAAAACCCAAACTTGAAGATGGTCAGAAGACCCACATGACCAATGAGATCCCAACGCAAACGATGAGAAACACCACACAAACGGTCAGAGCCTCACACGAAGTGTCAGAGTCCACAAAGGCAGAAACTGTCGCCAGAAGTGTTAGATTAAACTGTCCATCAACCCTAAAATTTAGAGAATTATAGCAGTATTTGCTATACGTAAATGTTTTATTTTAAATAACAGTTTAAAAAATGTTTTTAACTGATAGTTATTTATTCCCAACATGTTTAAGACGTTATCTTAGCTACCTGTAGCCTGTTATGAGTGCAGTATTACATGTTAGATATGTGTACATGTGTGTAAGGAGAATATGCGCGAAAGTGGTGGACTACTGTTAGGATTTTGTATAGTAGTTCGAATTATAACTATCAGAAAACTATTTTTCGTAATTTTCGGAACCTCAATTTACTGATGGGGAAGGAACATTACCCAATCTGTGCCAAAATTTTAGGTTAAGTTCGTTACGTTCAAAAGAACACTATGAATTACAAAAAACACCTCCAAGGACATATAATAGCAGTAAAACTAAAATTGTTCAATTTGTGTACTAATTCTACCAAACCAGGTCAATAGATTCCTGACATGAATATAAAAAAAAAAGCTACAAACAATCTACGGTGCACAAATGCTTTGTATCGTCTCTATACGGAATGCAGGTTTGGGAAAAGGAACTTTAGAGTTTTATACTTCCATTACTATTAACAGAACCAGAGGCGCCGTTTGGGGGTTTATGGGGGGCAATTGACCCCCAATCCTGGGTTTGGGAATATACACTCATTAAAACGTATAATACCTTAAAAAATGCAAATTAAAGTGACATAAAAACCCAATGAAAAGTATAGAAAAATAATATATATTATTTTTATTTCGATCCTTTGTAGCAGTTCCGAACAACATTCATAACTAAACCAACTATTTCTAACATGCTACGCAATGTAAGTCAATGAATTTTAATTGCCCGTCATGGTAATTCATTTAGCGCCAAACTCACACTAAAATCTAAAATTAGAAATGATTTTAATTGTATTTATATTACGTTTTTAAATCGGGAGTTTACCTTCGTCCTCTGTAAAAGTTTATATCTATATGCCCTTTTGCTTTCATAGATGTATCCACTCGAGTATAATTAATTCGGACGTCTACATAAAGTTACAATTGGATCGTCGAAAAACCCTGTGATGCCTGTCCAACGTTGAGTAGCTTTATAATAACAGTGATTCTCAAACGGTGTGCACGGTCACACTAATATGCCGTGACCGTCACAAGGTCACAATACAAGTTAAAAACATTTTTCAAACTGTGGTATAAACTGTTATTTTAAACAAACATTTACATATAGCACATACTGCTATCACTGCTAATTTAATTTTGAAATATAATTTTCTAAATTTTAGGGTTGATCGACAGTTTAATCTAACACTTCTGGCGACAGTTTCTGTCTTTGTGGGCTCTGACACTGTGTAGGGCTCTAACCGTTTGTGTGGGGTTTCTCACCGTTTGCGTTGGGATCTCACTGGTCATGTGGGTCTTCTGACCGTCTTCAAGTTTGGATTTTCTGACCGTTTTTATGCGTGTGGGGATTCTGAACGTTTGTATGGGCGTTCTGACCATTTGTGTGGGTGTTCTGACCGTTTTCGCATTTGGGGATTCTGACCGTTTGTATGGGGTTTCTGACAGTTGTGTGGGGTTTCTGACAGTTGTGTGGGGTTTCTGACCATGTGTGTGGGTGTTCTGACCGTTTTCGCATTTGGGGATTCTGACTGTTTGTGTGGTGATTCTGACCGTTTTTACTTTTGGGGTTTCTGACCATTGGGGCTTCTGACCTAACCCCAATGTATTGATATGTATTGTATTGAAATACGTACGGGTATTTCGTAGAAGATACTCGTTTCTCGCGCAATGAAAATTTCGAGGCTAACTCATTCATTATATATTTCGGCTCTACAATTTATCTGTTACATTTCTCATTTTCCAATAAATTATAAGTATCATCCTTTTTTCCATAAGGATGGTCTCGTGTTTGAACTTCTGAAATGAAATTTTCCTTGGAAAATCTGACAGAATGAAAAACAAAACAAGTGCAATTTTAAAAGACACTATTTGTGAACTTCTCTACCTGCCAGCTTTTCGCGTTTGCGCATGCGCCATTTCGAGGGATAAAATTTTGTCGTTCGAGAAATAAAATTAGATCTAATTCTGTGCGACAACTTTTTTTGCGCTCGCTCGTTCGTGTGCGGCGTGGCCACCTTCATTTGGAAACGATATAATATATTTATTTTTGCTGACGATCCGATGCTGACGTCTTTGGATGTATGCCGTGTGACGCAGGGAGCACACATGGAAAGATTGTAGATTTATACCACACACATCAGAAACTTGGACAGTTACCACTGCTGACAGTTTATGCTGAATCCATGTAAGGTGAGAAATAATTTTTTATTGACTTTTGAAACTGTACCATTCTTTTGTGAAGACGCTCCCTTTCTCAGTATACAAACGTACAGAACAAATAAACAGATATATATAAGCACTTCACACATACACATATTCATGCATACATATACATATTCATAGATACACATACACACAAATCGTGAAACCAGCATGCACAATAATAACACTTACTTTGCAATTTGACTGTTGAGGAGACTACTAGATGGTAGTAGTGGAGACTGAACTCCGGAAGGTACGGTATTAGTATGAGGGTTGACATACTGGACAATGGTGCTGCCACCATCCGCTGACGTCACAGGTATTAGTGGAGGTACAAGCTCGGTGGGCATTATGGAGGCTTGGTGAAGAATGTCTGATGGCCTGTTATTGTTGTACAAGTGAGTGAAGATAATTCTGTCTGCTAGAATAAGACAGAAGAAAAGAGAAGGAAAAATATATGCTGAAATAATAATAATAATAGACACAAACAACATACATATAGTACCGGAACAACCCACGGACTACCGATCAGAGCTGAAACGGGTCACTGGGTCAATCACGTCAAGTTTTGGAACGGGTCACTGAATCTAGGCTTCGGATCCGGTGATCTGATTTAGGCCCGTTGACCCGGAGGACAAACAGAGTTCCTTGCATTTGAACAGTGTTCCTCTCAGGAGTGACAGGACCGGAGATGTTATCCCGAAAGCACGAAAAATGCGACGCCGAAATTTCCAGTTAATTATTTTTTCCAAACCGCACAGTGGGCTGAAATTCCCAAAAGCTGGCCAAAAGTGAAAAAATAAATTTTCGATTTGATAATTTTTAGGTCTTAGGTCGAATACTAGAATGTTTGAAGTATGGAATTCCTTTGAAACATCTGTCCCTTTGTTAAACCTGCAGAAGAGGCAGTCATTCGAAAAGTGCCGTTTGACCGTCAACATATTGATTTTACGACACACTCAATACTATAATCTAATGTAATTCACAAAAAACAGCTGCTCCTAGGTGCCCTTGCAGGATTAATGTAGGCCTCCTACGTGTTTTCCATTAGATGTCCAGAATTCCAAAAAGGATAGGTATGACTCAATTGGAATGAAAAATAAATAACGTAAATAAATAAGGTCATACAAGGTTATTTAACCCGTGATTTGACGCACGGGGTAATAGTTACCCTAGGTCATTATTATACCTGTTAACAAGTAAAAATACCCTTTGGTGAATTGATCAAATCTGGAAATTATGCTTAGGAATTTGCCCGCCATATTGAATTTTTGAATTTTGACTTCATAATCATTATCAGTGACCTCGAAAATATAATGAAACTTATTTTCAGCCTATTTGGAGAATTTTGAAAAAAA